>JADRCD010236024.1:0-16621 GCA_019843815.1 Montemys delectorum
GGTGTAGCAGGTACTAGAAAGGTGGGTTTATCCTGGATATTTCTGGTGTGGAAGGCCTTGACTTGGCAGACTTTGTCTGGAGAATCATACTCAGGGGTTGGTACACATCTCAGGGCAGGTAGGCATGTCTCAGCGAACTCAGTCTTCAAGGGACTGGGGCAAGAAAGGATTTAATTTGGATGTTCGTGGTGCAGCAGGCCTGGTGAAGGCAGGAGGAGTGGTGGCTGAACCACATAAGGTTATTGACTGGAAGATGGGTGATTTGTCGGTGGCTAGACTACTGAATAAAATGAACATTCCCTCCCCAGCAACTAGTAACTCCGGTAGCTCTTCAGAGAGGAATGGGACTTCTTGATTGTGGGATGGGACTATATGTGATGGAACGTTCACTAGACCAATCTTGTGTAAGTCCTGTGCAAAGAACCATAACCTCTGTGCATTCATAAGTGCACTGACCATGCCATATGCAGAAAACACTGTTTTTCAGCATGACTCACCAGTAAACAGCTCCTACATCCTTTCTGCTCCAACTTCTGTTATTCCACATTCTTCACTGGTCCTTAGAGTGGATACAAGTTCCACTTAGGAATGAGAACTCAACAGTCAGTATTTGAGTAGTAGTCAGTATTTGAGTTTTGTTATTAACTGTCACCCCCTGCAAGTAAAACTGTAACTGAAATAAGCTGAGAGTAAGCATTAGTCTATAATTATACACATAGATGTTTAGTTGGTAGCTTGACCCCATATCCATTTAGTAAAGGGAATTTAGCCAAGTTTATAGTATCAGGGATGAACTCCTTCCTGTGGATAAGGCCTCAAATTCAATCAGAAAGTTGTTAGGGCCAGAAGAGCTGACACACACCTATAATACCAGCATTCGGGAGCCAGAGGCTGTTGGATCTCTATGAGTTTGAGGTCAGTCTGGTCTACAGAGTAAGTTCCAGGTCAGCCAGTAAGACCCTGTCTCAAAACAAAAACAAAAAGAGAAAGTCATGCCACTGTTTTATCGGTGGGTACATCTTAGGTAAACACTCTTGAAGTTGAGCCAAATCTGCAGTACCTATTGATTATTATCTTTCTGACATCTTATTCTTGTTCCTTTAAGAAATGACTCGTGTACTTTTACTTTTTAGAGTTCACTAACATAGTCCAAAATGATCTCTGTATCAAAAATCCCTTAGAGCAGCAAAATATCCCTTTTTTGTTGCCATATATGAGTATGTGGAAAGGTTCAAGATCAGTCTTCACTCATATCCCTTTTTTATTTCCATATAAGGGGAAATAGAAAGGGTCTAGGATATGAGTACTTTTTTCAAGATAATATTTTAGCCAGTCACAGTTAGTTTGTTCTAAAACATATGAAGGACTCTAGAATATGAACAGGAATACAAAATCCAGCTTGATAATGGGAAAAGACACGAAGCAACATTTCATATAAATAATACACAGACAGTTATGTAACTAAGTATAAAAAAAGATGCTTGGCACCAAACACCAAACATTAGAGACGTTCAATTAAATTTATATAGATACAGCAAATCTAAATAGACACGTGTCAGAATGACATTTTAAAAATTGAAATTAATTGTGGGGGACAGATTTACAGAGGCTTTTTGTATCCTATCTGACACTTTTCAGATCATCTGGCTACAACTTATCTGTATATAAGTATAGAGATGTGTGCCTATAAAAGAGCAGTAAGGGTATTCCCATACAGATGGTACTGTTCTCCATCATGTCTCCATCAATTTCTATAGCTTGGTTGCACACGTTTACAGTAACTTTATGGATGTTACTGGTGCAGAACTCTTTTTTTATTTATTCTTCTCCCATACATTCCATCCTGACCACAGCCTCCCCTCCTTCTACCCCTGCCAGTGTCCCCCCCCCCCCTTCTCTTTCCTCTCGCAGAGATCCACTGTTCCTTCGTTTCCATTCAGAAAATAGCAGGCCTCCTAGGGATATGAACTGAACATAGGGTAACAAGAGGCATCAAGACTAAGCATATACCCTCATATCAAGGTGGGAAGAAGCAAATCAGGAGGAGGAAAAAGGTCCTAAGAGGAAGCTATCGTATTGCTTGCTGATTTGAGAAACGTATAACTGCAGAGTGGTTTTGTTTTGTTTTGTTTTGTTTGTTTGTTTTTGATGTTGCTGCTGGTGCTGGTGCTGGTGCTGCTGGTGCTGGTGCTGGTGCTGCTGCTGCTGCTGCTGCTGCTGCTGCTGCTGCTGCTGCTGCTGTTGCTGCTGCTGTTTGTTGTCTTAATGTGCCTTGTTAGGCCAAGCAGTACTTAGCCTAAGGACCTAGGGTACTTTACACACATACTCACCAAAGATCAGCCTAGGGCAATGACTTCTGAATCTCATAACAATAAAGATTAAAGACCTAATAGGAGTATAAAAAAAGCTATATTATGAGAATTATAGAAAAGTGAGTAATCAAGGAAATGTGAAAAATTAAGAAAAAGTGAGAGAACTCTCAAGAGTAGGAGGGGTTCCTAAGATAGGAAAAAGCCATTGAACTTAACTTTGTTGGGATTATATATATAGGACCATGGTAGAAATTAGGCAAAAGCCATGGTAGTTGTAATGAGTCTGATTGGTTTTCTGGGCTGTCATGCACTGAGTCAATAGAGAGACCAACTATGCATGTCCCTCTGGCCCAACCTGGGATATGATCATACACTGCACACTCACTTAAGAAGGGTTCAAGCCTGCCTCTCTTCATTTCTGAAGCACTGTTACATTTACCAAATGCTCTCTTTATTCCCTCATATTTACATGACTATCTTATTATAGCTTTATTGTGGCAGAGAATTAACTCCAGCATGGCCACCAAGTTATAACTGCAGTCTTTCTTGTTAACCTCATATTTAGTACCTTGTCTGTGGTGTGGTCAGGGGTAGTCTCAAAGCTTTCTGTTAACTAAATAAACAACACCTATTTACAAGTTACTCTGTTCCTGTGAGCAGCATTAGAAGTGAGGATCTAGGAATAGAAAACAATGTCTTTACATCTGTCTCCCCAAGGAGTCAGGGCAAATTTATGGAGGCTAACCAGTAAGCCTACCAGCTTCTCTGACTCTTGTCAAATCATCTGGGCTATAACACACCCATCTGCAAGCTCTTTGTTTCTTATCTCTATGGTTCTTGGCACTACCACTTTAAGCCTAACATCTTTTTCTATCTTTTTCTTTTATTAATAATTTTATTTGTTTATATTTCAAATGATATCCTCTTTCTTGGTATCTCCTCCACAACCCCCCCATCCCATCACCCCTCCCCTTTGCCTCTATGAGGTTGCTCCTCCACCCATTCACCCATCCCTGCCTCACCACTCTAGCATTCCCCTATGCGGGAGCATCAAGACTCCACAAGACCAAAGGTCTCCCCTCCCATTGATGCCAGATAAGGCCATCTTTTGCAACATACATAGCTGGAGCCATGGATCCCTCCTGGTTTAGTCCATGAGAGCTCTTGGAAGTCCAGTTAGTTGATGTTCTTCCTATGAGCTTGCAATGTCCTTTAGCTCCTTCAGTCCTTCCCCTAGCTCTTTCATTGGGGTTTCTAGGCTCAGTCCAAAGGTCGGCTGCGATTATCTGCATCTGTATTGGTCAAGTGCTGGCAGAACATTTCAGGAGACACCCATACCAGGCTCCTGATAGCAAGTACTTCTTGGCATCAGCAATAGTGTCAGGATTTGGTGTCTGCAGATGGGATGGATCCTTAGGTGGGGAGGTCTCTAGATGGCTTTGCCTTCAATCTCTGCTCTATTGTTTGTCTTTGCTTTCCTTTTAGACAGGAACAATTCTGGGTTAAAAATTTTGAGATGAGTGGGTGGCCCCAGTATGTACTCACTGCTAAGTGGATATTAGCCCAAAAAACTCAGAATACCCATGATACAACCCACAACCATATGAAGCTTAAGAAGAAGGAAGACCAAAGTGTAGATGTTCCAATCCTACATAGAAAGGGGAACAAAATAATCACAGGATGTAGAGGGATGGAGGGACCAGGGATGGAGAGAGGAGGGGGAGAAAAATAAGGCAGGCAGGATCAGGCATGGGAAGGGACAGGAAAGAAGTACAGAGGGACAAGAAATTGAATAAAAATATGTAACAGTGGGGCATGGAGAACTGAGGGTAGCCTCTAGAAAGTCCCAGATGCCAGGGAAGTGAGAGGCAAAAATGAGAGAGGGTATGGGAAGGATCTGGGAGGAGTTTGGAGGGGAGAGTGTGGGATGATTAAGATTAAAATATATTGCATATGTACATACATGAAATTCTCAAAGAATCAATAAAAACATATTTTAAAAAGTTAAATGACATCACTTGTAGAATAAAGTTGTAGGTAGAAAAATTCTATAAATATTCAATATATGTAAAACTGTTTTCAAAGAATTCAAGGTGATTCTACTTCTATTATGTTTACTTTGATGAGGTATTTGATTTCAGAACATTCACATGGACACTGATAGAATCTTCAGAAATCTTAGGGATGAAAGTCTATAATACTAAGACAGAAGAACAACAAAATATGTTATATTTTATTTTTCCTATTGTTTGTTTGGTTAAGTTTTGAGAATGGTAATTTTATAAATTCTCTCTTCCTTAAAAAGCACAGTGAATAACCAAAACTGATGAATAAATTAATGAGCAGCACTGAGTTGATTCCTACATTTGAACTAATGGCAATACGGTGGATTGAGTAGAGCCATGGGTACTAAAGAAAGTATGGTTCCTTGTGGTTTGTGGGTCGTTCTTCCTGTATTCTGAACTTCTGGGCTAATAACCACTTATCAGAGAATGCACACCATGTGTGTTCTTTTGTGATTGTGTTACCTCCATCCATTTCCCTGAGAATTTCATAAGTTCATTGTTTTTAATAGCTGAGTAGTACTCCATTGTGTAGATGTACCACACTTTCTGTATCCATTCCCCTGTTGAGGGACATCTGGGTTGTTTCCAGTTTCTGACTATTATAAATAAGGCTGCGATGAACATGGTGGAGCATGTGTCCTTATTACATTTTGGAGCATCTTCTAGGTATATGCCTAGGAGTGGTATAGCTGGGTCCTCTGGTAGAACTATGTCCAATTTCCGGAGGAAATGCCACATTGATTTCCAGAATAGTTGTACCAGTTTGCAATCCCACCAGCAATGAAGGAGTGTTCCTCTTTCTCCACAACCTCTCCAGCATCTGCTGTCACCTGACTCTTTTATCCTAGCCAATCTGACTGGTGTGAGGTGGAATCTCAGAGTTGTTTTGGTTTGCATTTCCCTGATGACTAAGGATGTTGAGCATTTCTTTAGGTGCTTCTCAGCCATTCGGTGTTCATCAGTTGAGAATCCAAGGACTATACATGGTGGGACTGATTGTTTTGGCAGCATGTGTATAGTAGAGGATTACAAAGTTGATCATCAATAGGAAGAGAGGTCTTCGGCCCTGTGAAGGTTCTGTGCCCCAGTGTAGGGGAATGCCAGGGCCAATAAGTGGGAGAGGGTGGGATGGCAAGCATGGGGATGGGGGAGGCAACAGGAGTCTGTTCTTGTTGTTTTTGTTTGTTTGTTTTTTGGAGGGGAAAGTGGGAAAGGAGAAATTTACATGTAAATAAAGAAAATATCTAAATAAATAAATAAATAAATAAATAAATTCAAGAAAAAAAAGAAAGTATGGATTCCCTATGCTATGCAAGTATACTGGAAAATTGTTATTCATTGATTTTGTAAGAGATAGAGTCAGATATTTCAAAACTCAAGGTGTCAGGGGTGCAGAGCACAATTAAATCAATGACTTCAGATTGATAAATTGTGGTTCTGTATAAACATCAATATGCCTTGGATATTTTGGTAGTTTGAAAATAGGTCAAGACATAAGATTTTAGGCTTGCAAGATTTATGTTTAGGTTGAGTTTTCAACAAAATATTCTTCCCTTAATGTGTGTGTGTGTGTGTGTGTGTGTGTGTGTGTGTGTGTGTATGTGTGTGTGTGTGTGTGTGTGTTTGGGTGCTGGCTGGCTGGCAAGCTCTAGACACCCACCTGTATCTGCTCTCCTACTTTCCAGTGTAGGGTGTATATGTGCCCCTCAATATCCTTAGCATTTATATGGATGCTGTGGATCCAAACTCAGGTCCCATGATTGCAAAGCCCGCTGATCCTTTTCCCCAATAATAATCTTTAAATAATTTTAAAGTAACATTTTATACCTGTTAAATTTTATACATTTAAAATCTAAACACCTAAATACACATATGTTGTAATTTTACATATAGAGTAGACTTAGCCCAAACATTAAAATGCATCACTGGGAAGAAGGTAAAAATTAGAAGTCATTAAGGAAAACTGGAGCACATCAAGTAGGTATTCTCTCCTCTGTGCATGCCAGCATGTAAGACCTGTCTAATGCTAAACAAATAGATTAGATGCTAGATTGTTACAAAGAATAAATAAATGCACAGGGAAGGCCGAGGATTTGAAATGTTACATATTTAGGGATTCTCTTTTTATTTTGATTATTACATTGTGCTTTTGAAGATTATGAAGTTGTGGCTAAAATGGTTACTTGAAAAAATAAAACTGTTCTGAAAATATTTGAGATGTGTTTCAAAAATACATACAGGAGTAATTTCACTCAAAATCTGTGGAATCCAATTTAGTCAAAGTGAAGTTGTTATCTTGTGATTGATTGAAACATAAGTTAGTCTGTAATAGAATAATACCAAGGACAATTTAGTTCCAGCTTTATTTTTTAATTTTTATAACATCAATGATATAATGATGCCATACTGACTCATGTAATTGCTAAAAATGGTAGCAATTATCTGTATAGATAGCTACACACATCGTTCGCAAATAATAAGGCAAGAAATAGCTCCCTATAGGTAGTAACAGCAAAAGGCCCATGATGAAAATGACAAGTAGGATTGTAGGAATGAATGTTAGAGTTAACAAAGAACGTTAGGGGTTGTGCCTATTTCCTAGAGGTGGTCTCCACAGGTTCTATCTCCCCTTTGTTGGGTATTTCAGCTAAAATGAATACATACTCACCTGAGAAAGAACACCAAAAACAGACCAAAGAAATAATTGCATCAGTTAACCAGCAAGTTTATAGAGAGGAACGCTATCACTAGACTTTATTAAAGGGATTGCTGCGTTATTGGATGGGAGATTGATGTAGACATTTCTATGGCTTCATATATATTCTAACACTCTATAAGGAACAAGTTACTTAGAGCCCCAAATTATCATTATGAAATTATATATATATATATGATACCTTTGTAAATAACTGGGATAATAAAAGAATTAATATTCCTTACAATATTATGCATTTTATAATTCTTTTATCTGATCATGATCCTTAAAGTAAGATTAGTTAGTCACAGAAGGATATCTTAGATGAATATTCACTCATTAATTTCATATTGTATTTAATGACTTAGAAGACATTTTATGTCTCTTGCAGTTAAAGAAATGTGCTTATCGTAAATGAACTAGTTATCCACAATGACTACTATTAGGGATTCTAAAATAAAAATATAACAATAGTATACTTACCCTTTATTGTAATTGACAGTAACTCCATTTTGAAATCTTGCTTCCATGTGTCAATGAGAGATATTACAGTTATACATCTTGACTCTTCATATTTATCAGCATATACTCTCAACATTGTGCTTCCACTATGCTGTAGTGAGTTTGTCCTCATACTACTCTTCAAAATTGTTTTAATTTTTTCTTTTCTAGTAAGTAAGATGTATATATTCATTGTGTGCTTAAGTGCATTTTTGGCTTTGACTAAAACATCAAAAGTCTAAATCTTTCAGTTGCTGGTGGAGCACCTACTTAAGAGTCTACCAATTAAAAAAGCAACAACAGAAATGATGATGACAACAACAAAATAAAATATTTCATCACTAATTTTTGTTTATCCAACATAAACACAGACAAAATATTCTACTTGTTTCACATAATACTAAGTCCCCCAATGGTTTACCATGACCCAATGTCATAATTTGTTTTTCTATAAGTTTATTGATACTGGTGGATGTAAGGTTTGGAGTGTTCCTAAAGAGGAGTTCTTGTGTCCCCAAACCAGGAGTTGGGAACAGATACAGGGTTATTAGCAATAAAGTGAGAAAATGAATCAAGATAGAATATACTACAAGAGAGGACTGTTGTGCAGGCCAGTGCAGAGTGAAAGAGTTGAGCAAGCTCAACAGTCTCCACAGGGTTGTGGCTTTCATGACATAATGGTTGGGTTATTTGTATACTACAAGCTTTTAGAGTTATTTTTATAGCATGGGCTTTCTCATGCATGTTCTTTTACTTGTAGCTCTACGTAATGCTTCTTGTATCATGTATTTCAGTAGCATCATAACTTTTCACTTATGGTTCTGTGTGCTTTAATTTCACAATTGCATGTTACCTTCAGGCACTCTGACATGCCTCTCCAGTCCCATTAGAGCTGAGCATTCCACAGATGAGATTCAAAACTTTGGCCAGTTGTGAGGATTGTATTAATTCCCAACTATACATTAAAAAAAAAAAAACTAAAAAAAAAAAAACCAAAAAACATTTTCTTATGGTTCCTTGAAGTTTCACTAATATATAAGCATAAAGATAAGGATTTAGAAGGCAGTTGACACTATGTTTATTTAGCAAATCAGTAGCCATAGGTTCTCTACTACAGTCCACGAGCTCCACAGCCATGGGTTATTGGCCATAATTAATATACCAGACATGAATCTCCTTTTTGTGAGTAGGATTTATCCAATCAGAAAATCATTGTTTACCGGTGTAATGTTCACTGAACTATTACACCAGTGGGTAACTATTACTGACTTGATTATTATTGTAGCTGTTAGAATTTACAGGTGGATAGTATTGCTCGCTGACTATTTCTCCCATCTTCCATAGCAGCTTCAGGCACTATCATTGTTAATAAGGTGTTAGGAGGAGTCTAGATCAATTCTATATCGATTTCTACATTTCCTTTTTTATTAGATATTTTCTTTATTTACATGTCATATGATATCTCCTTTCCCAGTTTCCCCTTCAAAAAAAAAGAAATAAAATAAAATAAAAAGCAAAAACAAAAACAGAAAATAAAACAAAGCAAAACAAAACAAAACCCTGTTCCCTCCCCTTCCCACTGCTCACCAACCCACCCTCTCCTGCTTCCTGCCCCTGACATTCCCCTACACTGGGACATAGAACCTTCACAGGGCCAAGGGCCTCTCCTCCCATTGATGACAGACTTGGCTGTTCTCTGCTGTTCATATGCTGGAGCCATTAGTCCCACCATGTGTACTCTTTGGTTGGTGGTTTAGTCCCTGAGAGCTCTGAGGATACTACCTATTTCATATTGTTGTTCGTCTTAAGGGATTGTAAACCCTTCAACTCCTTGGGACCTTTATCTAGCTCCTTCATTGGGGACCCTGTACTCAGTCCAATGGATGGCTGTGAGCTTAAAATTCTATATTAGTCAGGTACTGTCAGAGCCTCTCAGGAGACAGCTATATCAGGCTCCTGTCAGCCAGAACTTGCTGGCATCCACAATAGTGTCTCGATTTGAAGACACTGTCAGACCCAGTCTGATAGTCTATGTCTTTTTATTGGGGGATTGAGTCCATTGATATTAATAGATATTAAGGAGAAGTAATTGTTGCTTCCTGTTATTTTTGTTGTTAGAGTTGGAATTCTGTTCATGTGGCTATCTTAGTTTTTAGTTTTGTTGGAAGATTACTTTCTTGCTTTTTCTAGGATATAGTTTCACTCCTTGTGTTGGAGTTTTCTCTTTATTATCCTTTGAAGGGCTGGATTTATGGAAATATAATATTTAAATTTTGTTTTGTCATGGAATGCTTTTGTTTCTCCCTCTATGGTAATTGAAAGTTTTGCTGGGTATAGTAGCCTTGGCTGGCATTTGTATTCTCTTAGGGTCTGCATGACATCAGCCCAGGATTTTTTGGCTTTCATAGTCTCTGGTGAAAAGTCTGGTACGATTCTGATAGGTCTGCCTTTATATGTTACTTGACCTTTTTTCCTTCACTGCCTTTAATATTCTTTCTTTGTTTTGTGCATTGGTGTTTTGAGGAATTTCTTTTCTGGTCCAGTCTATTTGGAATTCCATAGGGTTCTTGTGTGTTCATGAACATCTCTTTCTTAAGTTAGGAAAGTTTTCTTCTATAAATTTGTTGAAGATATTTACTGGCCCTTTAAGTTGGAGGTCTTCACTCTCTTCTATACCTATTATCCTTAGGTTTGGTCTTCTCATTGTGTACTGATTTCCTGGATGTTTTGGGTTAGGAACTTTTTGCATTTTGTGTTTTCTTTGACTGTTGTGCTGATGTTTTCTATGGTATCTTCTGCCCCTGAGATTCTCTCTTCTATCTCTTATATTCTGTTGGTGATGCTTGCATCTATCGTTCCTGACTACTTTCCCAGTATTTCTATTTCCAGAGTTGTCTCTCTTTGTAATTTCTTAACTGTTTTTATTTCCATTTTTAGGTCCTGGATAGTTTTGCTCCATTCTTTCACCGGTTTGTTTGTGCTTTCTTGTAATTCCTTAAGGGATTTTTGTGTTTCTCTTTAAGGGTTTCTACTTGATTACTTGTGATCTCTTGTAATTCTTTAAGGGATTTTTGTTTGTTTGTTTGTTTGTTTCCTCTTTATGGGCTTGAACCTCTTTACCTGTGTTCTCCTGTATTTCTTTAAGGGAGTTATTTATATCCTTCTTAAATTCATCTATCACCATCATGAGATATTATTTTAGATCCAAATCTTGCTTTTCTGGTGTTTTGGGATATCCAGGACTTGCTGTGGTGGGAGTACTAGGTTCTGATGAAGCCAAGTAGTCTTCGTTTCTGTTGGTAAGATTCTTGCCATCTGTTGATCTCTGGTGTTAGATGTTCTTGCTGTCTCTGGCTGGAGCTTGTTCATCCTGTGAGTCTGTAAGCCTGTGTTAGCACTTCTCGGAGATCAGCTCTCCTATGGTAAAACCCCGCGTGCAGAGGGCTGTAAATCAGTTGTCCTTCCTGAGTCTAGAGGTCAGAGCACACCCTGGAGACAGGCTCTCCACTTGCAGTTAAGGGGCCAAGAGAGCTGTGGATCTGCTGTCCCTCCAGAAAGAAAATGGTGATCTCACCAGAGTCCCTGGGTCAGAGCACTCCCTGCGGGCAAGCTCTCTGCTTGCAGAGAAGGGGCAGAGAGGTCTGTGGATCTGCTGTCTCTCATGAGAGAAAATGGCGATCTCTGATTTCTCAATTTCCTGTGACCCATGCGTAGTATATGATCATATTACCAATATGACATAGGTCTGTACTGTTTGTATGGTCTCTATGACCCCTCTGTTCCAACAATTTAAAGGGAGGTATCAGTATAAGATTCCTGACAGTGGGTATTTTGATAGATAAGTATGGTTTCTTAGAGGGGACATGATCTTCAATCATTGTAGGGTGACTTTGATGAATTTGTTTTCCAGAATTATTCTAGAAATATTAGAAAATAGGAGGTATCTCTATGAGTTTTCAACATCCTAATTGTTACTTACACCTTTTATCTACCTCCACACTTAGAGTTCTCCCAAATATTCTCCATTTTTCTTTCCCGCTACTGATTTCTACTATCTCCAGTGCTTACGATTTTCCATCTTCAAAGCTTTCTTTGGGTTCCTGGCATGAACAGGTATTCAAAATTAATAAAGAAATCTAAACATCTGAAGCTAGGATTCACATATGAGTGAGGAAATAAATTTATATTTCTGGGTTTGAGTAACCCCATGCACTTAACTGCAAATTTCATTTTTATAGGTAAATAAAATTCCATTGCTTGTGTGTATATATTTTGATTATCCATTTTTCAGCGGATTAAAAAACTAGGCTGTTTCAACTTCCTAGCTATTGTGAATAGAGCAGCAGTGAACATTGAGGTGCCAGGGTCTCATCAATAGGATAGAGGGTCACCTAGATATATGTCCAGGAGTGGTAGAACTGAATCATGGTTGATCTATTTCAAGATTTCTGATGAACATCCATGCTAGAAAACAGCAGTTCTATTAGCTTTCAGTCTCTCCAGAAATGGATAAATATTCTAATTTCTTCATATCCATGCCAGAACTTCTCATCATTTTTCTTTTGAACCATTCTCACTAAAAATGAAATCTCAAAATACTTTTCATTTGTCTAATGACTAAGGATATTTAACACTTTTAAAAATATTTCTCACCACTGGACAGTGTTAGCGCATGCCTTTAATCCCAGTGCTTTGGAGACAGAGGCAGGTGGATTTCTGAGTTCGAGGCCAGCCTGGTCTACAGAGTGAGTACCAGGACAGCCAGGACAACACAGAGAAACCCTGTCTTCAAAAACCAATATATATATTCTTACCTATTGTATTTCTTATTTTTAAAGCTTTCTCTTCAGGATAATGCTATTTTAAATACTATTGCTCTGTAGTGTAACTTGAGATCAGATACGGTCATCCTTCCAGTGTTATTTATTTTTGCTGAGGAGAGTTCAACTATTCAAGGTCTTTGGTACTTCCATATGAATGTAAGTTTCTTTTTTTCCCTGTTTATGTGAAGAATGTCCCCATTGTTTTCATGATGATTGAGTGGATTCTGCCAATTTCTTTGAGTCAGATATTTATTTTTACAATACTAATTCTACCTTTCCATGAGAATAGAAAGATCTTCCTTCTGCTAATATCATCCCTGGTCTTTGGATCAGTTTATTTTCTGCTGCAGTAAAAACTCATCATGACTGAAGGACTTAAAGAAAAGAGAATTTAGTTTGGCTTATAATTCAAGAGGGATAAAAGGACATTATGGGGGGGGGGGTAGGCAGAGGCATAGCAGCAAGCAACAGACATGATAGTGGGCCCAGGAAGCTAAAAGATTATATCTTTAACCACAAACATAAAATGAAGAGAGGGAGTTGGTAGTATGCCAAGTCTAAGTACTATCAAAAGCTTCCTCTAGTGATGGATTTTCTACACTAAAGCTATACCTTCTAACAAACAGCACCCACCAAATGAGTAACAAAGTTTCAAATGTCTACGCCTATATGGGATATTTTTAATCTAAACCACTACCATCCCTTTCTTTAGATTAATATTTTATTGCAGGTCTTTCACATGTTTGATTAGGTTTATTTCAGGCTTTTAAAAGGCTACTAAGAATGGAGATCTTTTTCTTTCTTTTTCAGCATGCTTGCTATTTGCATAGAGAAAAGCTATGAATTTTTTGTATGTCAATTTTGTATCTTGTCAACTTGTTGAAAATGCTAATCAAGCCTGGGAATTTTCTGGAGGAGTCTTCTGGTTTCTATATCTGCAAAAAGAGATACGGACTACTTATTTATATTCATTTTATTTCTGTGTCATATCCTGTTCCTCTAGCTAGGACTTTGAGAACTATATTGAATATGAGTGGGATAAATGAGTTATTCCTGGTTTAATGGGAGTACTTCAAGTTTTTCTCCATTTGGGATAATTTTGGCAATAGGTTTGTCATATACAGCCTTTATTTTATACCAGATGAGATTCCAGAGCTGAAATTGGAAGAAGACACAAGCTCATATCCCAAACCCAGGAGTTATCTTCATTTATAAGTAAAACTTTATTATTTCCAATAGTCTCAATAGGAATACAAACTAATCCTAAGGGCAGACTTTATTATGCTCAAAACAAAACAAACTCAATGGCAGCATTAGAGGTTCTTTTGTCTCATAATATTTTGTCAAGGATTTTTTTGTTTTTGTTTTTGTTTTTGTTTTTACCTTAGTAGTCTTTTGTATGTATATCATGGCTTCTTCTGTTGTTATTTTTTGGTGGGGGGGTGTGTAGTGGGAAATAATAAAAAAATTGGCATCACATTCTCATGCTACTCCCTGCTACTCTCTGCCTGGTGGTCTCATTGCCTCTTGGCTAGCCTCAGTCAGCAGTCTTTCCTTTGGTTCACCTGCCTCAGAGCTGCCCATTCCTTCTCAGCCATCCACCTCACGTGGGCAGAGGTCACAATTCCCCTTAACCCAGTAAATGAAAACTCTAGAAGCTTATAATTAATCAGTCAGATTTATATATCAATAAATTCTCAATTGACAAGATGCCCTATGGTAATTTCAGAGCCAATAGATAATAATTTAAATTGCTCACCTAGATAAAACAAATTGTGCTGTACTTATCCATCCCTTAAAGGTAATCATAACTACCTCTGGCTATTTAAAGCTATGTGGAATCTGGAGTGTCCTGTTCCTCCTCCATCTTCCTTCTCCACTTTCTTTCTCCTCCATCCGTGTCTCAGAAATTCTTAGGTCCACCTCCCTTTTCCCTATCCAATCACAGGCTTCCTATTGTATTAATATTTAAAGTGATTGGACAGGGAAAATTCTGCTGGGGGGGTGGTGGTTAGCCTGTGTGCTTAAACGTGTGTGTCTCTGAATAGAGAATAGAGCATGCACGACATAGCATCTAGATGCTTGTGCTTTTGTGTGGTTCTTTTGCTTCTGTTTAACTTGTTTTTTGTTTTAATATATTTGATTTTATTATTATTATTTAGAGGCCTGTTTGTTTTGTAAAGATAACTAGAAGTGGTATGATTTGGATGGGAGGGAATGGGGAGGATTTAAAAAAACTGGGGTAGAAGAAATAGTAATACATATATTACATGAAAAATATTTCTAATAAATGAAAAACAAAAAAGAGTTAAACATCATATTTTCTCTTTAGAACTTGAGTAGAAAACACATTGATGACATTTAACAATATTAAGCACATTCATTTTTCTGTGTTGTCTATATCCATCTCATGTACTCTTAATGGAATATCCCTATCAGACAGCAATAGTGTGACCTGCATAAAGCACTTATGCATTTTCTGTTTTAGTAAGGAATGCATGACAATTTGAATATGCACCATTTAAATTATATGAATTTCAAGTATTTGATTTCAAACATAAAATATATTGAAAAAACAAGTAGATAGGTACTGGAAAATAAATTGTCTACATTATCCCCTTCTTCCTAATGAAAGTCCCAAATTTTCAGTTTCTGGCAATCCCATAATCTGTGAATACATGCATTTCACCAGTGGGTGGCACATATCAACCACATTAAGCAATTTTGTCTTCTGTGCAATTAGAAAAGGATCTAAAAGATGAGGAAATATTTTCCCTGAACTCTGTAGTCCAGTAATTTTGTTATGGATAAAATGGAACTTGATTAATAAGAATTATGCACATCACAAATGTTCAAGTGTGATAGTGCGCCTCTTTGAATTCTTATTGTTTCCTATTCTTTGTCATTCTAACTGTGTTAGGCTCTGTTAGTTCACCATGTAAGAGTCCCCCAGGACCTGGGAATACTAAAGAATGAAAGTGAATGTATCTAACGACCTTGAGATCTCTATATAATTTTGGTATTTTTAGTATTACAATCATAAAAGTTTCTATCTAGAAGCAAAACAACTGTGAAATGAAAACATAAGGTGGTTTTACCAAGATATAGCAAAATCAATTCCTAGAAGTACTTTACAATCTTAAATATGCTGTCACATGATAAAATGTAGTAACTATATATTTTTCTCTGTTTAAACAGAATAAGGTAAGAAAATTAAGTGGCAACATTGCCAAACATATAATTAAAAAGTATTAAGCATGCAGTGCTATGGCAAAGTACTTAACTTTCAGTGTGTATTAATTTTCTGGGAGTTTCTGTTTAAATCATTTTGTAATCAGAAGTTCTAACAATCTAGAGCTGGCCATCTATTTCAGTATGCCAATAAGCAGATGAGTGTTGGTGAGAAAGAAGACTTAATTGTTGTGTGGGGAAGAGAAATAAATACAGTCCAGTGAACTCAAATTCAGTTACCGATACGAGATTTTAGGCTGAAGAGGAGAAAGAAACATGGCAAGGCGCCATCCTGGTCAAGATGTGTTCATCCTCCTCATCATCATTTCAGCTCTGCTCCTATAGGGTTTGCAAAGAAATCCTTAGACGATTGTATGTGGTGAAAAAAACTTAATGTTATCATCATTTGAGGAGAACAATATGGGTGCTTTACGTTGTTAACTTTAGCCCAACGGCATAGCCTTGCCTCACTGCTAACTGCTTTCTTCTGGATGGTCTGTCCTTGGAGACTTTGCTGTTCCTGGAATCTAAGATGACTGCTCGTTTACTACAGCTCTCTTACTTCATCCTTGAAGTTCTCCACTGCCGCCCCCCCCATCACACATTCTACATTTATCGTGCTGCATTAGTTTCCTTCTATGAAACACACTTTTGATTTGCTTTCCATGTCTTATAACTTATTCTGTTGCTGTTAACAAGAATGTTTTATTCTAAATATTTTGAAATGAGTTCTAAGCATTATCCTGGCAGAGATGTGAGGCAGAATGAATGGGTACAGGTTTGCATGCACACAAAGGTTCTGTTTGGTTGTGGTCAGCTCCTTCATCCTCCCAGAGATTGTCTGCTTCTATATTACTTGCTTCTGCAGGTGAGTCAATTCTCTTTCAGTTGGATATAATTTGCAGCCACATTATCCACTCTAATTGCTTCTTACTGAAAGCTAGACATTTAAAGCAACATATTCTATTCTCATTGGGATCAAGTCTCCTCCTC
>JADRCD010236025.1:0-15997 GCA_019843815.1 Montemys delectorum
CCTGCAGAAGGCCAGGTGCATACCCTTTGTGCTCACTTTTCTGCCTCCTTCATGCTAGACTCCAGGGGATTCTGTGAGCAGAATGATAACTTTGCCATTCTCTCATCTTAAAGGGCCCTTCCTCAAAACCCTGCTCGCCGAAATCCTTATCCTTCTTTGAGAAAGGTCGGCTCAGATGCCACTCTGTAAGCCTGCTGAGACCTGAAGTCTCTTTCCTTCTCCACACCTCCAGGCATTATGCATTTGTGTTAAAGCCCCAGCACGGTTCTGCCCCCTCCTGCACATACTTGAGTTCATCTCTCTCATCTCCTAGAACATAAACTCCTCCAATGCAGAACCCTGTCTTCTTCCAATAAGCACAATGCTCATACTATTGTTATCTAACATATTGTTAGATATCTAACATACTGCTAGATAATAGAGACCAAAGTGAATAAAAATGAATTCGAGAGTAGTTAGCCTTCTGGGATTCAAGCGCCTCCTACTCTGCATAGTCAGATCATTTCCTTGTCTCTGTCTGTGAACTGAGTCCGCAGCTGTGGCTTGCGTTCCCTGCAGGTGGCCTATGACATGGGGGATTACTACCATGCCATTCCGTGGCTGGAGGAAGCTGTCAGTCTCTTCCGAAGATCTTATGGAGAGTGGAAGACAGAGGATGAGGCCAGTCTGGAAGACGCCCTGGACTACTTGGCCTTTTCCTGTTTCCAGGTATGAGAGCGATGAAGTTCATGCTCAGCACAGTCAGTACAATGTTCTATATCACTTTCTGATTCCCTTAATCTTCCTGGGGTGTGTGGGGACCGAGTGTAAGGCTGTTGTTTTATTATCACCGCAGACTGAACATAAGCAAATCAAGCTTCCAAAATTCTTAACCTTCCAGGATACTCACAGAGGTGGGCTTAGAACTCACATCTGAATCTAAGTCTAGAGTGGTAACCAACTCGTGGACCACTTCACAATCTCCACACGTCTTGTCATAGTCTCTCTTTTACCTGCTAGTGCAGCAGCCACACAGGCGTTTGATGGGACCACAGTCAATGCAGGGCACTCATTGTAGTCTCAGCAAGTCATGATTCTTCACTGCTGACATAACATAATATTGCTATGAAAGGAGAAGTTGAGTTATCCTCTCCACCTGACACTGAATCCAGCGGAAACGTGGCCATTGTTGGCTGCAGAGGTGACATCTGTATTCTATTCTACCAACCTGAGGCCCCCCGCCGCTCTCTTCTTTCCTAGGTACTGTTGATCTCCTGCCTGCTACATCACGCATAGATATCTCTTGGCCAGAATATTGCAGTTTCCATCTTTCCGTATGACTAACCTCATTTCTCACCAATTGTACAGTCCTTGAGTGGGGGGAAAACCCACTATCTGGCAGGTTCCATGAAATTTCCAAAGTTAATGATTCAGGCTGTTCCCTGTTGTTATTTTTTGGAGGATTCTGGGAGTTGAGCCTGGGGGTGTGGTAGGCAAGGGCTCTACCACAGAACTACACCCCAGCCCCATGCATGCATTTTCTCTCTGTCTGCCTGAGAAAAGAGGGAGCCTGTGTATGCTCCAAAACCTTGCTGAGAAGACAGATTTATCCTCAGAGCAGCGGACAGTCTGCTCTCTCCATGGTCCTTCTTGGTGCATGGATCTTAGCTCTGTGCATGGTACGTGGTTATAGATCTTAGTTGTGTGCTCCTCCTACCTCTCCTGGGCAGTTGCTATGTATTAAAATGATTGGCTGTGAGGTAGCAAAGGACAAGGAGTGGTTGAGCTTTAGTAGAGGAAGAAAACAGAGAACTAACAAAGAGAATCAGAGTAAGCCGACTAACACACTCTACTCCCAAGATGGGATTACAAATACAGTGCCCAGTCATTAGTTTTGTTTTATTTCCTTGCAAATCTGGTGACAGCCTTCTCCTCCCTTCTCTTCTCCTCTCCATGTCACTTTCAATTTGTCTGGTGAAATTCTGTCCATCATACAGGCTCAGCTCAAGTGTCACCAACTTTATGAGGTCATTTGTACCTCCCCTCACCCTGCAGCTTGCCCTGTGGATGCTCACAGCATGTTCTATCCTACTTGAAATTTGCAAAAGTAACAAAACACAGAAGACTCATCTTTAAATGATTTATGCACCCCCCTCCCACTTCTACATTTAGTAGATGTCCTTTCACTTTGGACTTTTGACTACCATATAAGATATATTTTTAATTAAAAAATGTGTTAACAATTAAATCAGTTGTTAAACCATAGACCATGGAATCACACAGAGTTGAAATTCTGTGAAAATTTGAGCCACTGACTTAATCTGCCTGCGCCTCAGTTTCCTTACCCGTAGAGGTCAGAGAAGACCAAGAAATGGGTGCTTGTTTTAAAAGCTATGACTTTACATTAGCGTCTGGCAAGTACAGAATACTCTTAGGTTATTGAACCATTCCTCTGTTAAGTATAGAACAGAATCATTCACAGTAATAAAGAACAAGAACAATCTGTAATTCCAGCAGCAGTGGAACGTTCACTATCGGTAATGTTGTTTCTGGGAACAATAGAATACAGCCATTACAGTGATTTTTATGATGGTTTTGCTGTGATAAAAAGTGTCCCTGGTGAAAAATTACAAGGAAACAATAACAACAGGAAAAAAAATAGGATCGTAGCTACATAAAAAGTGCATATAGTCAAAAGCACCTGAATGGCTGGGCTTCAGTGGAGTGATTTTTTTTTATCTCATTCCTCATATATTTTATAGTATGATTAGTATTGCTTTTATCACTAAAATGAAACATTAGTATGCTAAAACTTCAAGGAATTCAATTTCTGTACATTCTGGTCAGCTAGTTATTCTGCAGCGCCCAGAGGCAGGCGGAAACCTGCCCATGTGGGATTCTCTTCCTCAGCCTTACATCCTTTTGACCATGAGGAGGCCAAGGTTGCGTGGTTGCAGATGGCTAATTCCTACACATCAGGCAATGTTTGTTTTAGTTTTTCTTTTGCTTCCTTCCCATTAACTGTCTAGACTCTAGGAATAACTAAGCCTGGAGAATAAGGATAAACTGTACTTTTACTAAAATATTTCTCTATATATCTCCTCCTTCTTCTCTTCCTCCTCTTCCTGTTCTCCCTGCCCCCCTTTTTCTTTTGTTGGTACTGTGGCTTAAGCTCAGGGCATATACCAGGAGAGCAGATCACCACGGAGCTATGCACCAAACCTAATCAAGCTCATCCCAATTTCTTTTTCTACCATTGCTAGTAAGGGTGGTAATAATGTATTTGTTAATAAGGAGACTTGATTTGTCATAGGGCTGCTAAAATGAAAAACAAAAACAAAACCAACCAAACAATAACAAAAACAAAAACTAAAAACAAAAAAGAATCTTCTGCATTCATGCCTTTTTCAATGAACTTCATTATCTACTGAGGTAAGAATATTTTTATAGTTTTTAAAACTCTTAGTGACTTAATTAGAGAAAATATTATTTCAGCTGACATTTTCTTTCTTTTCTTTTCCAATAAGGTAGGAAATGTCTCATGTGCCCTCAACCTCTCCCGAGAGTTCCTTGTCTACAGTAAGTGACACTAAGACAAAAGTGACCCATTTCACCTCTGCTCCTAACCTGTAATTCTTGTGAAGTACAGTTTGAATGTGTGTGTGCCATGGACTGGGTTGCTTCGAGGACCCCTTGTTCCACGGGGTGATAAGAGTTTTGGCCTGGTGGGCAAAGAATTTGGCAAGTGACAAACAGAAACGACACAAGGGAGTGCAGAATCTGAGTGTAATTACACAAAGTGAAAATCAGGCTTATACAGTATACAGAAACAGGGCGAATGTCAGGGTAGTGGTCACATCAAAGTCAGTAAGATCAAACAGCCAGGTGTAAATGATTCCTTTGGAAGAGCAATAGTGCTCTTCCCCACTGGGCTATCTTGGCAGCCCTAAGCAAATTCTCTTGGTCTGAAGCAGGTAAACACCAGGAGGTCCCATTCTAGCAGCTCCTGGGAATGGGTTGGCTTGTAACATTGTTAACGTTGCAAACATTAGTGCAGCAAACTTTTCAACTACTCTCTAGTTTGTAAAGCAATTCTGCCTTGTGTGGTACTGCTCTTAGAGTTCTAACTATGTTTACAGATAGCAATAGTGTTTGACTTCTATCTCTAACTCTGGAGACACCCTGTCTGATAAGGCAGCTTCCTTGTGAGAATCAGTAGGCAATAATGCCTGACCTTTATTGCTAATTCTGGGGACACCTTGTCTGCTAAGGCAGCTTCTTTGTAAAAATTCCAAGCTAATAACAGCTAGGAAATCAATTAGGATCATTGAAACACTGTGGAGGCCAGGAAACAATGTTCAATCTCAGTTTTAGCTATAACGAAATATTTCTTAGGGCACCTTTATGCCTGAATAAAGAAAGCACGCAGATCTCTCCAGACTTTAGCAGAAACCAATCTGGAACACATCAGAACATATGTCAGCGACTAAATACTCAGGAGACTGGCTCTCTGTGAAGCGTACGCCGCAGGTCCGTGATCAAGTTTTTCAGACCTGTCATGCAGACACAACTGAAGTAGACGAGTGCTGCGTGACATGTGTGTCTGTGTATGTGGGTGTGCGTGTGTATGTGTGTGTGTGTGCATACATGTGTGTATGTGCATGCATGCGTGTATGTGCATGCATGTGTGTGCGTGCATGTAGCAGTGCACATGCCTGTGCTTATGCATGCTGGAGAAGGGTACGGGTGTCTTCCTTTATTGATATCTTATTTTTTATCATTACCTTATGAGTATTTTTGTGTGTATGAGTACTTTCTCTGTCTGTATGTCTGTGTGCCACTGTGTGCCTGGTGCCTGGGGAAGTCAGAAGACAGCAGACTCTCTGGGACTGCAGTTGCAGACAGTTGGGAGCTGCTGTGGAGGTGCTGGGAATTGAACCTAGAGCCACTAAAAGAGCAGTCCGCTCTCTTAACCACTGAGCCATCTCTCCAGTCCCTTCACCTTATTTTTAAAGATAGTCTTTCACTGAACTTGAAGCTCACTGTTTTGTCTAAGCTGTTTGGCTAGCAAGCGCCTGAGCTCCAACTGTCTGCCTGTCTTCACCCTAAAAAAAAGCCGGGATTTCAAGCGTGATAGCCATGCCCAGCCATGTCCAGCCACGTATGGGGTGCTAGGGATTTGGACTCAGGCCCCTTTGTGTTGACAGCAAGTGCTCTGTGACCTACCTCCCCAGGGCAGATCATTGTAAGGGGGAAATTCATGAGTTAGTTGGGAAAATGGTTAAAAGATGTCAACCTGCTTCTTCCCAACTTGTTCTTTCAATGAGAACAAGTCCAGGCTAAGAGCCAGGTTCTACAGAGGCAGTTTGAAGACCCAGGTTTTGGAAGGAAACCCAGGAATGAATAAAATCAATGAGCACTGTGTATGTGAGAAGGGAGTGACTCAGAGGGCCATTCACGTCTTTGACTGTTTACTGAGACCTATCAGTTCTTGCTCAAAACCAGAGCTCACTTGGCTATGCAGGCATCCTGCCCAGGTCCAGCTTCAGCCCCTTCAGGGAATGCCTTATGTCAACAGCAAAAGGAGGAGATGCTGTATAGCTCAGCTTCAAGATTTTTGCTTAAAATTTTGGTGGTAGATGGCTTCCTAGATTTCCCTTTAAGTATTTACCTACTAATATAAGATGCAAAATCACTAATAGACACCAAGTGTTTGAGGACTCGTTGGCATTTTATTTTGTTTTACGTGTATGGGTGTTTTGCCTGTGTGTATGTCTGTTCATTATGCATATTCCTGGTGCTCATGGGGACCATGGAGAAGAGGGTGTCAGGTCATCTGGAACTTGAGTTACAGATGGTTGTGAGCCACCACATAGGTGTTGGTAGCTGAAGCTACATGCAAGAGCTGCCAGTGCTTGTAACCACTGAGCCGTCTGGAATACTTTTAGATTGCAATTATTCATAACTTTTACATGAATTCACCTAGTGTGTTCTGCCCTTCACATCTGTCTCTGGATTCTGTACCCATGGATTCAATCAACTTTGTATTTAAAACCAAACAAAACAAATCAAGACAAAACAAAACAGTGTTGTTGGTAAAGACTAGGTGTAGCCTTTCCTCTTGTCATATTCCGCAAGCACTGCAGTGTAACTACCATTTCCTAACTTGTACATTCATGTTGTGTCCAGTATTATAAATAAACCAGAGGTGGTTGGA
This sequence comes from Montemys delectorum, assembly GCA_019843815.1. Lineage (NCBI taxonomy): Eukaryota > Metazoa > Chordata > Mammalia > Rodentia > Muridae > Montemys > Montemys delectorum. The sequence continues at coordinate 6,197 of JADRCD010236025.1, forward strand.
AGGATGTTGGTGGATGTGCATAAGCTGTCTACAAATGCTATACTATTTTATAAACCCACTTGAGCTTCTGTGGATTTTGGTATCTAGAGAGAACCTGGACTCAATCTACTGTGGACACAGAGAAAAGGTTTCAACAGTACTCATTTTTGATACCTTGACAAAGAATGGGATGTGGTGGTCTGCAAACACAGGAGTAATTAGTGGGATAAGGAAAATTAAGGTGCTGGGGTGGTAGCTCTTCTTAAAGCACTCACCTTGCAAGGGTGAGGACCAGTGTTCAGGTCAACAGAAACCCACATAATATGTGGGGTGGGTGTGGTGGCCCACCTGTAGATCCAGCCTTCAAAGGCAAAGGGTGAAACAAGATCTCCAGAAGATGGTCACAAAGTAGCAAAACTAGCCACATACAACAGCTCTGGCTTCAACTGAGAGATCCTGCACAGTGAGTGAGGTGGAAGAGCAGTGGAGGATGACCCTCGACAACAACCTTAGCCTGCGCATGTGTGCGCACCCTTCCATGTGCAGCCTGCGCATGTGTGTGCACCTTTCCATGTGCAGCCTGCGCATGTGTGTGCACCCTTCCATGTGCCTTCACAAATGTGCAAGAACATGCAGACACACACAAACACAGAAAAAAAGTAAGAATCTAAAGTCAACCTTCTTTATTTCTTTGTGCTTAATCCGTTAAAATCTCCATCTCTTAAGGAACCAAGTTGTGTGCTACCATTGGGGGTAAATAGGACATGGCCACTGAAGGCCTTGCTTCCGTTTCTGGCTTTGTGGTATATCCACTGGTGTTTGGCTTCATCATTTCCATTCTCCAAAGCTTCATTTCTCCTTTTATTAGAAAGGAGTAATCACATATGCCTGCCCCTTCCTTCTTCAATAGGAGTGGTACCTTAAAAGCACAGTGCATGGCCAGATGGTGGTGGCACACGCCTTTAATCCCAGCACTTGGGAGGCAGAGGCAGGTGGATTTCTGAGTTCGAGGCCAGCCTGGTCTACAGAGGGAGTTCCAGGACAGCCAAGGCTACACAGAGAAACCCTGTCTCGAAAAAACAAAAACAAAAAACAAAACAAAACGAAACAAAAAGCACAGTGCGTGCTTCAATTCTCTGACTGTAGAAAGATAAAGTCTAGCTCCCTTTGGCCCCATACTGTTCTGCTCTGTGTAGGCCAGCAGGAATTTTTAATATTTCTTTTAGTTTTTAATTATGTATACATGTTGGAATCTGTGTGTGAGAATGTACATGTGTGAGTGTAGGGGCTAGAGGATTCCAGAAGGGAGCCTCAGATGCCCTGGAGCTGGAGTTCCAGTGTGCTGCCTGCTATGGGCCCTGGACACTGAACTGTGGTCCTCTGAAAGAGCAGGAAGCACTCTTAACCGTGGAGCCATCTCTCCAACCCTCTAGAGGAATTCTGAAGGATCATTCCAGAGCAGCAGTTCTCAGCCTGTGGGCCCAACATGAGGGTGCATTAAAGGGCCAGCATTAGGAAGACTGAGAACTGCTGTTCCAGAGGACCCAGTAGAGCTGAGAATGAATAGGCTTCCTGTTCTACAGAGAACCAGGAGCTGGGGAGAGTACCCCGTGGGTAAGAGCACTGTGGGTAAGATACACAAGCATGGAATCCTGAGTTTGGATCCTTGGCAGCCACAGAGAAGGGGGGAATGATCCATCCCCTACACACACACACACACACACACACACACACACACACACACACACACCCATGGAGACACACACACACTCACACACTCACACATACCCATGGACACACACACAGAGTGGGGCTTGGAAAGGGAAGATGCAGGGACAGGTGGCTTTCTGGGGCCTGCAGGCCAGACAGCCTAGATGAAAAACAAGGAATTTCAGGTTCAGTGAGAGACCATGTGTCAAAGGAATAAAGTGGACAGCAACTGAGGAAGGGACCCAGCATCCCCTTTCTGGCCTCCAAAAGCACACACATGGGCGCACCCCCTGCCACACACACATATGCTCACAGGAATATAATGTATAAGGAGAGCAGGTTGGGTGATGGCTAAGCTCCCTTCTCTTACTTGCCATGTTCTCTTCCAGGTAGTTATTGGACTCTCTGCTGAAGGAGTTCAGCCCAGTATCTGGCACAGAACATGTTTTGAACATCTCTGAAGGGGACTGTTACTGAGTGGGTAGATGAATGGTGAAGATTCTTTTCTAACATAAAGTGATCATAATATTAGCAGCCATCCCTCAGGTCCAGCAGGCCCAGGCCAGTCACTTTTTAAAAAGTCAGATGCTCTTTCAGGAGGAAGGGTACTGACATGAGAAGTAATTTAAAGTGTGAAAGTGTCAGTATTTTTGTTTGTTTGTTTGTTTGTTTTGGAGTTGTTGTTGTTGCTGCTGTTTTTATGAGACCAGGTCTCACAGTGTAGCTCTGGCTGGCCCAGAACTCACAGAAGTCTTCCTGCCTCTGCCTCCTGGAAGCTGCAGTCAAGGGCATGTGCCCAGCACAGCCAGCTGCAGGAAGTCTTGAGAGTTCTTCCTGAGGCCAGTGTTTGTTCATCTGTGTTATTCCCTGTTTGGTGTTCCCCCAGGCCCAGACAATAAGAGGATGGCCAGGAATGTGTTGAAATATGAAAGGCTCTTGGCCGAGAATGGTCACCAGATGGCGGCTGAGACTGTAATTCAGAGGCCCAACGTACCTCACCTGCAGACCAGGGACACCTACAAGGGTCTGTGCCAGACCCTGGGCTCCCAGGTGGGATTCCTCAGGGAGAGAGAAAGGGGAGGACTGGCTAGAGTCCGGATAACTTGAGGGAAAACCTGACGCCTTAATGGTGACACAGCACCCAAATGGCTCCGTCTTCTAAGAGCCCTAAGTTCCAGGTTTTAATGCCAGGGCTCCCTTGACCCTTCTTTTCTCACATCAACTCTAATCTTTCCTTCCAGCCAACACACTACCAAATCCCCAGCCTCTACTGCTCCTACGAGACCAATTCCAGCCCCTACCTACTGCTCCAGCCCGCCCGCAAGGAGGTCATCCACCTGAGACCCCTCGTCGCTCTCTACCATGACTTTGTCAGTGATGAGGAAGCTCAGAAAATCCGAGAGCTTGCTGAACCGTGGGTGAGCATCCCCAAATACCCTCTGGGTCCCCTCATGCCTGGAGAACAGACAGCTGGCATAGCAAGGCCCTTCCTTAGTCCAGGGGTTCAAAATGCCAACCACTCTGTAAGACGAGTCAGCGGTGGGAAAAGCATGGCAGTACTCACCTGTGGTGGGACAGGCTTGAGATGAGGTGCCGGAGAATTTAGGAGATGCTCATATTGTGCTGGAAATGGTCTTCTTAGGGATATGGAATACGTAGCTTAGACAGTTGCTAAAATCCAGTCAGAAGTGTGCTTAAGATGCAGGGGTACCATTGCATATATCAAAGCGATATCAGGAAATACAAAGGAGACTTCCCAAAACATCAACTTTTCCTTAAAATTAATATAAGAAAAGAATTTGACAGCAACAGGAGTGAAACACCAGAACATCCCTGCAGACAGAGTAGATGTAGGTTATCTGATTCAACTTCATGACTCTGATAAAAAGGAAACTGAGGCCCAGAAAGGGGAACTGGTTTAAGATAAATGTGCACCAGAGTCAGGACTGGAGTTGAGAGAGTGCTGGTTGTCGCTCTGTTGTTTTTCCTATTAGGAAGCTTAGGCTAAGTTACAGTTGGTAATAAGCGGCCCCTGAACCTTGGAGATGGCAACAGTTTACCACATTACGGTTGGCTGAAGCTCTGGAACCCAGCCTGGCAGAGGAGCCTCTGTTGGGGTCTCGTGGAAGAGGGAATAAGACAGAAGTGGCAAAGGTGAACTGGCTTCCAAAGCTTCTATTTGGAAGTGAAAACATCACTAAATATCTACATCTCAAGTATTTACATTATGATTCATAACAGTAGCAGAATTACAGTTATGAAGTAGCAATGAAAATAATTTTATAGCCGGGGGTGACCACAACATGAGGAACTGTAGTAAAGGGTGGCTGCATTAGGAAGGCTGGGAACCAGTGGTGTAAGGGAAAGACAGTGCTGTGTGACCTAAGAGGAAGGTGGGTGGGAGGGGAGCTCTGCGGGGCAGAGGAAGGGGCAGGTTTCTTTCACTGAGAGTAAAGGCTAGGGTATTCTGGGAAGACAAAGCCACACGTTGCAAGGGCCTGATGGGTGACGTGTTCAGAGAACAGATAGAAGCTTGGTGGCTGTAGTACACAAAGGACAGGGCAGAAGATGACCACCAATGGGGTACCACAATGAGAGACCACTAACAAAGTTAAGAGTTTGGGCTTTATCCCATAGGCTATGGAGGAGCTGGGGCCAAGCTGCTAAACAGAAGGGGGCCATGACTGGGCCTGTGATTTTTTTTCCTGGAAAAAATGTAATATATTTATTAATCAACACATTAAAGAAGCCATGGGTGGCTCCTTTAACTCCTCCTCCAACATGGGCTACATACAGTGAACAGATTCACAGCCCAGCATATTTGAGCACATGCCTCTCCAGCTCACTAGCTTGTCCACTTCCTTTCTCAGGAGTGCCCTCTTTTTGAAGCTGCATCTGCTGGCAACTTTTTAAAATAAAAATTATGTGTATACATGTATTTATTTGAGTTTATGCCCATGGGTGGATTACAGTAGGGGGAGCCCTCTCACTCTGCTTGGGTCAGGTCTATCCTGTGGGTCCTGTGAGCACTTGGAAGTGCCAGCTAAGAGTAGGTAGCCAGTACAAAGCCAGGGTGATGCAGGCTTGGGTCAGAGCGGTAAGGCACTCGCACAGGTTTCGTGCATCCTGGGGCAAAAGATTGGGCCAGGAGTTCTCGGTCAGATATAGAAATAGAGCTGTTTATTTAAAAAGGGAAAACTAGAGAAAAGGCTGAGCAGTGGAGTGCACAAGGCTCATAGTGATCTTAGATTTCAGCCGGGCTCACAGCAGACTCCAGAGGACCTGATGCCTCCTCTGGCTTCCACAGGCAATCCACCCATGGGCCTGTGATTTTAAGAAAAACTCTGAGAGCAGATTGAGAGACAGTCTGAGTTGGATTGAGAACAGCAACCATGCAGGTTCCTCCAGGCTGGTCTAAGTCTGTTCTGTTGTTTTTGTTTTGTTTTGTTTTGTTTTGTCTTTTGAGATGATTAGCTTGGGTGGGGATGGTAACTATGCATTGCCAGTGGCACCAGCTTCTCAGGGAGCCAGAAGCTGCATCAGGCCAGCAGCAGCCTTTTCCTTAGAACAGCTCTGTTGCCATGGCGATGACCATCCAGAGATGCTCACTGAATCCTTCACAGCAAGGTCATCTATTCGGCATGCACAGACCTTGCTGCTCTCCCTTTCCCCGCAACCTCTCACTGGGGTTGTTGATGCCTGCCTGGCCTGTGATTATTCCAGGAATAAGCTGAGGACTTGTGGGGGGGATGGTGCCCACGGTACCTGAGCCTCCATGGCTCTCTGCCTCCTCCTCACTGTTCTCTCCTGAGGCCTCCTCCCTTCAGCTCCCCCTCCCCCCGCCCTCATCTACTCTGCCCATCCTCCTCAAGGACTCAGTGGAAACCAAGGACCTCCAGAGGGCATCCAGCACTGGCTGCAGTTCTGGCCTGCTTTTATGGTTCTCTGAGTGACTATGCCTTTCAGGGCCCTTTTACAGGGCCACATGCACTAAACCTCCCTTTCTCTGAACTCAAAGCTTTTGTTACCACCTATATAGCACCTAATTTTTTTGCCACTTATGTATTGGCTGGTATCCCTAGACATTTTGTGGGTTAACGTCCAGTCTCCCCAACCCACTTTATGCTCATTGCTGCCAGAATCTTATGATTTTTGTCTTGTGTGCGATGTTTATACTTGTTCATGTATGTGCACTCATTTGTATGATGCCAGACTTAATTTGAAGGTTTTCTTCGTTAACCTCCCCAGCTTTCTTTTTGAGATGGGGGTCTCTCGTAGAACCTGGAGCTCATCCATCCAGCTAAGCTGGCTAGTGAATGAGCTCAAGAATCTACCTCCCTAACCAATTGGGTTACAGACTCCCTCCACATCTGGCTTTTTACATGAATACTGGAGATCAAACTCAGGTCATCCTGCTTGCCCAAGCTGCAGATGCTTTATCAACAGAGATATTTCTCCAACCCCTTATTTTTTTATACTTGGAGAAAGGTTTGTCCTGTTGCCCCAAACACCTGGGTTCCTCCCATCTCAATCTCCTGAGTGCTGAGCCTACAGGCACGTGCCCCTGTGCCTGCCCAAACTGATCTTTGACGATTAGAACTGATTTTCTAAACCTCTTACTTAAACTCCTGCTCGAGTGTTCACACAGCTCTGTAGCCTGGCTGTGGCTGACTCCCTTTTTGCCCTTGACAATCCAGCTGCATGTCTTTTCTATAAATAGGCCTCTCTCTCCATCCTTCTCTCTCTCTCTTTCACGCACTTTCTCTCCCCCTCCCCCTCTCTCCCCCTCCCTCTCCTCCCCCATCCTTCCTTCTCTTATTTCTGTCTGGAATGTCTGGAACACTACTCTTGACTTCTTTCAATATGTATGATTGCAGCATGAATGTAGGCATTCTGGGAAGGCTTCCAACCCCTCAGAAGGAGGGGCTAGAGGCCTGTCTCTGTATCCATAGCAGCCTGTGTCTGCCAATTGCAACACCATCAGTCCACGGACAGGGACTTTGTCTGGTTTAATATACACATGCATATACATCATATGCATCCGTCACAGGGCTTAACATCAAAAAATACAATCAATACTTGCTCTCAAAATGAATGGCTTGTCTGTAGAGAATAATGACAGAACTGTGAAAGGAATTTAGGTACAAAGTAATTCCCTAATGGGAGTGGGGATTTATTTTTAAACTTTATTTTGCCCTAGAGTAACAGAAGAGGCCATTTCTCCTTGCATCTGTCCTCTCCGTGAGTGGTTTTAGAAAGGACAGGGGGCATCTTAGGATAGCAAAGCACCAAGGCAAGAAGGGCTCTCAAGGGTGCGTTGTGCGCTGTGCCTATAGATGAGGAGTCCAGGGAACAGGAACAGGCTTTTCCAAGACCCTCTGCCTGACCTTAGCGACAGAGAAGGCTGCTGTGTTACAGAAGGGCTCGGCTATACACCGTTCACGAGGGAAGGGTCTCAGCGGCCTGTGGTTCATGAAGGATTTTGGTTGTACATGGTTTACTGTTCCACTTCTGAATCTAACTTCTTGGAAGTAGGGGAGAATGGGAGAGCTGGCTTCACTCACTCGGCTGTCCCTTTAACCATTTCTGAGTGTCTACTCTCTGCCAGGCAGAGCCTTTGCCCCACAGGGGCTGACTCAGAAACCAGAGACAGCAGATATAGCCTCAAGTGCTCATTTCTCTGTCCCTAGAACAGTGACTTTGCAATAAAATATATAAAATATAAATGCTGCATATAGATGCATTCAGAACAAAATAGAAACAGTTAAATTATTGACCTCAAACCTATGGGGTTTTTTTTGTTTCATAAGCTGGGCTTATGAAAGCTTATGCAGCTCATCAGTGAACCTCTGTAAGGAAGGGCTTTGGCTAGGATTCGTCAAAAGGGACAGGCTGCCCCTGCGTGCACACCCATGTTGTTGGAGGTGTTCATTTAATTTGAGAAACATGAAGCGCTTACCCTAGCTCAAGCCCCAGGCCTGACCCCATGATACAAACCGAGATGAGAAATTGCTCTGCTCTTCCCCAACTCAGTCTTGCATGCACAATAGGGATTCTGCAGAGACACAATTGTACTGGCTCTTTAAATGCAAGAGACGTGTTCCTGCCATGCACAAAATACGCTTCAGTGAGTCCGGAACCGGAACCGGTGGTCGTCGTGCTTTCGAGAAAGGCGTGTCTGTGGTCGTGACGGGCTGTCCCTTCGCATCAGAACCTGCTCTTTCACTCTTTCCCTTCCCTTGTGCTTCCTACCAGCTCCAGAGATCAGTGGTGGCTTCAGGCGAAGAGCAGTTGCAGGTGGAGTACCGCATCAGCAAAAGGTAGGACAGGCCTTGTGGGCAGAAGCTCCGGCCTGGGACTGAGGGCACAGCTCACGGCGATGTCAGCAGCAACCTTTCGGGGACTGCCAGAGAGCCTGTAGTATCAAAATCTACCCCAGGAGAAGTTTCCATGATGTCATGCCAGTGACAGGAGATGGCAGTGTAATCTGGAGATTGAGAGGTCACCAGGAAAAGGCTTGGAGAAAACTTCTCCTCCTTAAAGCAGAAAACGTTGCGCATTGCTGCTGCTTCTCCAGAATGAGTCCCCACACACATCTGTAATTTGACTTTACAGTCGCCATTCCCACCTCATGACTCTTATACAAAGCATCCCTAGCAACACGCAGGCAAAAGGCAGAAATGGACTCCCTGGGCCTGCTGGCTTCACCAAAGAGCAGGCTCCAGGGTGGGACTCCGGTCCTATCATCCAACTCTTCCTCTCCCCTCAGCCATTTCTTTGCACAGTGAGTACAGGACTGCCCAGAGAGTGCAAAGAGGAACATCCTTCACAGCCACATGAGAAAATGGCGTTCGCACCCTAGAGGAAGGCTAGACTTCTAGGCTTATGTCCTTGTCCTCTGGGAGGGGACGTGAGGGACGAGCTTTGGTTCACATCATTTGAACTTCATGTGTTTGGTCTGGTACATTTAGGGACTGTGCGTGCTACTTCTTGCTGTGAGCAAAAACCTAGCAGGAAACAACTGAGGAGAAGGGCTGGCTTGGGTGACTGTGTTGAGGGGATACAGTCCACCGTGGCGGGAAAGGCTTGGTGGCTCCAGGGTGGCAGGGATGAGCAGTGGAAACTCTTCACCTTCTTCTGTCTCTGATGAGTGGAGATAGATAGGGGCTGGAGCTGGAGGCAGAACTAGGCCATGATCCTCAAGACCCGTCTCCAGGTTGTCCAACCTCACAAAACAGTATTGTTGCCTGGAGACCAAGTATTCAAACACATGCACCATGGGAAATACTTTCCATCCAGACCATTAACAGGGACATTTTACATTAAAAGCTGTAGGGTATCTACTTGTCTGTATGTACACTGTGTGCATGCATTGCCCACAGAAGGCACGGGAAGGCAGTGCACTCCCGGAACTGGAGTTACACGCAGTTGTCAGCTGTCCAAAGTAAATACTGGGAACTGATCCTAGGACCTCCACAAGAGCAGCAACCGCCATCATCTCTTTTGCCTCTGTGCTTTTCTTCTTTGAAAGCAGTAGCTAACTTTGTCCTGGGTATCTTTGCAAATCAAGAGTCTGTAGTTTAACCATCTGAGTGTGACACACATGGAACAAATTAACCCTTCAGGGAGTTGCAGACTTCACTTAGAGAACATGGCCTTATTTATTTTTCCACGGGTCTCAATTCTGATTCCAAATTTTCTACTTCGTAAGAACTCCAATATGCCATTCAGGAGCAGAGTCTGAACTGGGATTTGATGGGTCCTGCTTTGTGTGGAGTTGAACCAGAGGGTTGGCACTGCCCTGGGTATCATAGCAGTCAATAACATACCGTATGAAACATCTCCATGAGTGTTTCTCTTACGGTCTTCTAAAATCCTGGAAGTAGATATAATTGTCACCCCCATTTATAAAGGCACACACTGGCCCTTAGAGAGGTTAAAGGCTAAGGACCTGACAGCGTCATGCAGAGAAGAAGTAAGGTTGTTACTGCTTTAGCTTCCCGCCCCCCCCTCCCCCCCCCCCGCCACATTCCTCCATCTTTTCCTTATCTCCCCCTTCCTTTGGTTGGGTATCAGGGCCTTGCTGTGTTTCCCGGGCTGCTTTTGAACTCC
>JADRCD010236026.1:0-15339 GCA_019843815.1 Montemys delectorum
CCCAACCACCAATCAAGGACTATACATAGTGGGACTGAATGTTCTGGCAGCATGTGTATAGTAGAGGATTGCAAATTCGATCATCAATAGGAGGAGAGAACCTCGGCCTTGTGAAGGTTTTGTGCCCCAGTGTAGGGGAATACCAGGGCCAATAAGTGGGAGAGGTGGGGTGGCAGGCATGGGGAGGGGGGAGGCAACAGGGGTTTGTTCTTGTTGTTTTTGTTTGTTTGTTTGTTTGTTTGGAGGGGAAACTTGGAAAGGAGAAATTTACATGTAAATAAAGAAAATATCTAATAAAAAAAAGACTCCATCCTTTGACATATGATTTCTTATTTATATTCATATGGAAAGTTTTCCAGGTTTTCAGAGGGGGATGTTGATGAGTCAAAGCTTCTACTTATAAATGATCAAATCTGGAGATTCTAACATAAAATTAATGTAGAGTTACTGTGTCAATTATTGTTATAATAATATCATATACACAAGTCAAACATCATTTTGTAAACATTGAATATACACTCCTACTTGAAACAGGATTTTTATGGTGAAAATCAGAATAAACAAATGTGGCCATTTTATGTGATTGATCTGTAGATTGCTTCCCAGGTTGTTAAAATGGATATTCCCAGCATTCTTCATCCATTTCAGTATTTTAATTATTGGAAGATTAGCATGACAGTAAAAGCAGTCCCTGTTCATGTTGAAGGAACAATACAATGAGATGATGTGGATGTTGTAGTCTAAAACTGATTTTCTTTTAGTTGACATCATCCATTACAATTTTAGCATTGTGAAGATACTCTCAACTGTCTCCTAAAAGACTGTCAATGGCCTTTCTGGGATATTGTACTCGTCTTCCAGAACATCACTCACGTACCCTTTGTTGCTTCTATAGCCGTGGCAATGCCGTGCACGAATTGAAGGAGAAGCTCAATGTGCTTCCTTCACATATCAGTTATGGATGGAGAAAGCTGTTGTATATGATGACTTTGACATTGTGCTGAAAGAGACATAAAAGAGCCATATGAAAGGCATCCTGAAATATGTTAAGAAACTGGATGTTCCTGTGACAGTAAAAGGAGCACATTCTTCCCTTTGCTATTGAGATTTGCATTGTCTTCAGTGTTCACTTTGTAAGGTTCATTTGCTGACATGATGTTGAACTTGTCATCAAAGTATGAGTGTGAATTTTCTGGACCACATGACTTCTAAGATGTTACCATTACTACAAGAAAAATATGAGTAATATAGGGAGACCGCCTGCTCCTGGAATGATTCTATAGAGTTTTTTTCTGTTGTTTTTGTTTTTATTTTTATTTTATTTTATTTTATTTTATTTTTCAGAGGGGAAACTGGGAAAGGAGATATCATGTGGCATGTAAATAAAGAAAATATCTAATAAAAAAAGACTGCGAAAGTCTTCTTTCCTGTTAGTTTCCACCTTCTGCCTCAAGAAGAACTGGAGAGTTTTAGATAACTCTGTGTCTAACATCTACCAAGAATTATACAGCAACCAGAGAAGAAAAGTAGCATAAAATTAAAAAGGTAAGACTCATATATGGAAAATATAAACAATTAAAATCCACAGTTAAAAGTATAGAAAACAAAGAAGCTTGAGGAATCAAAATGATATGGATTTTCTTGATCTAATTCAAAAAGATTCATAAGAAAACCTTTCTAAGATTTATAGTACTGAATAACCTTGTTCTAGGCATCCAATTTTACAAAATGTTCAAGCTTTGCTAAATTTTGCAGACTCCACAAGAAGCTCTGCAAAATATCCGTAAATACGGCACTAAAATAATTACTTCATGTATAGTACACACGTCATCATATTCATTTGCCATTTTCATGGTGGCTTGTCTTTTCAACATTTTATTATTCATTTATGATAGCTATTACAGGCCTTTCAGATTCTATCTTGCTCTCTAGAGGAGTATTTATGACTGTTATAGGGCTCTTATGAGAAGACCCAAAGATAGTTAGTGCAGAAACTCTGTGAAATACTGTATTAATACAGGGAAAGACTGGCACTAAAAAAATCTCAAGTTGTTTCAGAGTTCCCCTTGATGAAGATTAAAAGGCAAGTTGCTCCTAGTGAGGTTTCCTTTTCACCCAAGAGAACTGAGTTATTTTTGACATGGAAGTTTGAAAGCATAAATTATCACATTTCTGCTCATAGAGCTGTTTTGCAAAGGTCACCAGGAGGAAAGTAAGAGAGGGTTTAGGATGTACCTTCTATACAAGCAGGTTTATGAAAACAGTTCACAAGTCCTCTGCAGATATTCTTACAGAATATAGAAACGTAAAAATGCATGGTACATGTGACAAACAAATGTCCCTTCCTAGCCAGAAGAAAGAACACAGTTCAGGCTCCCTCCAGTCTTGTCAAAGAGTTTAGAATTCAGAGATCTCTGTGCCTATCCCATTTTTCACTTACTTCTGCACCCTCTGTAACTAGTAGAGTATCGACATACCAGACTTTCCAACAATATTGGATCAATAACTACATGACAATTGGAAAATTCCTTATTAATTTATAGGTAATTATCATTTTTCTTTACAATGGACAATACATTCTTTTTGGTTTTAAAAATATAATACTTATATATGAAATTCTTATTTTTTTTAAAAAAATCTTTTTTTTTTAAAGAATAGAGTGGTATATATTTTAATTTTTCAGGAAAACAGTTGTCATTTTCCATAACTTTTGATTCTTTACTTTGTATTGCATAACTTTTCCTGGTCAAACTAAAAAAAAAATGCCTATTTACCCCAGATAGAGAGAACAATTACAGACCAAAATTAGTAGTACCCTCTTCAAGGCCAGCTCAATCAACTAAGTTTACTGGAGCTACTTTCAGAATCACAGACAACACACAAACTGCGAAAACATATAGGAAGCTATACTAGTAGATTCACACTTGATCATTTACCTGCTTTGTATTCATGGGGAGTTTCTACTACAGGTTTTTTTTTATTTTATAATTTATTTCATTTTATTAGGTGTATGAGTTTCTTGCTTGCATATATGTTTGCATATATAGGTATGCAAAAATGTGCTTACTGGCTGTCCAAGAAGATCAGTGGGTGCTCTCAACCACTGAACTGACTCTCTAGCCCCTGCAGTGGGGTTCTTGAGTATTTTGAACGCCAGAAATCTTCTGAATTTTGTGAACCCCTTGTTTCTTGCTTCCCTTCAAGAAGGAATGTTTACTTACTGATCTTACTAGAGCTCCCATGAGTGATCAAAACTGCTTAACTTCAAACCACTGGAGGCCACCTGAAGGAAACATGCTAACCCCACACACTTTAATTAAAATAACTAAAAATTAACATTTTATTTAATGCACACACTACTAAACATATGCCTTTAAAATAACATGCTTTTATAATATTAGTAACTGCTTTTAAGGCCTGGAATTAGAAATGAATTAAATTCTAGGATTTTTTTCTTTTGAAGATTATTAATACTCAATAGCTGCCTTTTCTATCCAAGAACTAATTGAAAAATTCTATAGGAAAATCAATAAATATAGGAGTTTGTTTCAATATTTACTAAAGCAATAACATCTGCCTGCTATTTTCTTATCTTTCTACCCTCCTCTCTATCCATATCCACCCAGTCTCATGCCCAGCTTGGTAGGAGACCACCTGCTGAAGGCCCCATTCCTTCATCTCCTATGGATCATATAAACCTCTTCCAAATATCCTTCCCTGCAACTCATCACTTTATCCCAGGCCCCAACTGTAGAAGGAAGTTCCTAGAAACCAGCAAGACACCCTGGCTAGGGAAATAAATAGCCTAAATGTAAAAGATATTCTTCTGTCCTTCTTTTTCTCCATAAGCAATCTACCAGTTTCACCATGAACACTACTCTACCTACTCTGGCCTCCCCTTCCATTTCCAGTAGATCCTGAAGATCTCCAATGTTCCTCCCCCAATTCATTCTAGCCCCCACCTCCAGCAGGAATCCCTGGGAATCTACTAATCATACCTGCCAATAAAACAAGTAGACCAGTCTTGCAAGTAGGGGAGCTTCATATATTCACTCTCTCACCATTCCTCCATATCGAGTTTCCCGAGTTTATCTAATGCTCCATAGTAATTTACCTATTGTGGCCTCTCCTGACCCTCCAACTGCATTCCCAGTGAACTAAGCAGATCCCAGGGAAACAATCTGCTTTCCTCCTTCCTATGGACCCCCTCAAAATACCTCCTCCACCTATTAATATTTTTAAGTGTTAGCTGTCAGACTTAGAAAATCATTTTTCTTGACACTCTCTGAGGCCATATCGAGCAGATTCATACAAGAAATTTTGATCAGACAACCTATAGTTACCATACCCTCCTAAAGACCAGAGAGGGCAACAGAAATCCAGGCACAGAACACACAACCAACAATGAAAAGAGAAAGATATCAGTATGTAGAATTACAATCTTCCCAAACCCAGATGCGTAGATGCAAGTGTTAAAACAAAGTCAGTGAGCTATATTGTAGGTATTCCATGCTCTTTGCCTAATATCCACTTATCAGTGAGTGCATACTATGTGTGTTCTTTTGTGACTGAGTTTCCTCACTCAGGATATTTTCTATATACAACTCACCAATCACATGAAGCTCAAGAGGAAGGAAGACCAAAGAATGGATGCTTCAGTCCTACTTAGATGGGAGAGCAATATAATCAAGGGAAGTAGAGGGTGGGAGGGACTTGGGAAGAAGAGAGGAGTGGGAGGGGAAAAAGAGGCAGGATCAGTTATGGGAGAAGATGGAGATGTACAAAGGGTCAAGAACTGAACAGAGGTGTATAGCAATCGGCGATGGGAAACTTCGGATAGCAATCAGAAAGTCCCAGATGTCAGGAAAGCAAGAGCTCCCCAAGACCCCACAGGATGACATTAGCTGAAATACCCCACAAAGGGGAGAGGTGAACCTGAAGAGACCATATCCTGAGGTTAGGCATGGCTCACTGGGTTGAGGGATGGGAACATCCATCCATCTTCAAACTTTTAACCCAGAATTGCTCCTCTCTAAAGGAAATATAGAGACAAAGAATGGAACAGAGACTGAAAGAAAGGCCATCCACAGACTGCCCCATCTGTGGATCCATCCTACATGCAAACACCAAACTCAGACACTACTGCTGATGCCAAGAAGCACTTACTGACAGGAGCCTGAAACAGCTGTCTCCTGAGAGACTCTGCCAGATCCTGACCAATACAGATGTAGATGCTCGCTGCCCACCATTAGACTGAACACAGAGACCCCAATAGAGGAATTAAGGGAAGGAGTGAAGGAGCTGATGGGTCTAATCTGGCATCAATAGGAGGGGGAGGCCCTTTGTCCTGTGAAGGCTTGCTGCCCTGGCATAGAGGAATGTTAGGGCGATGAGGCAAGGGTGGGTGGCTGGAAGAACACCCTTACAGAAGCAGCATAAGGGGGTATGGCATACGGGGTCTGCAGAGGGGAAACCAGGAAAGGGGACAACATTTGAAATGTAAACAAATAAAATATCCAGTTTTTTTTTTAAAGCAAAATCAGTAATAGTGAGGACAATGTGAATTTAGCAACATCCACAGTGAGACATGAGAAGTGAGTGTGTGAATGAATGGGTCTCTGCATCTTTTGTTTCTTATGCTTTTTCTTGGGTTCTTCTCCTTCTGTAGGTATGTCCATATATGATATGGTAGTTTTTATTTTATCTTATTGAATTATATTCATATATATATATATATATATATGTATGGATTTGAGTAGATTGAGAAAGGTGATCATTGAGATTTGAAATATGGAGGACCAAAAAGGAAGCATAGAAAGGAATATTGCAACTAGGATATATAATGTCAGAAAAAAAATGCTGTTTCCAATAATGGGGGAATACACACACACACCACACACACACACACACACACACACACACACACACACACATATAACATTGTTATGCTCATTTTTTCTTTGTCTAAGTTACCTTTAGTTAATCAGAAATATTAAAAGTTCACATAATTACAAAAAGAAATAAATGGAAAAGTATGAAATAAGAAAGATGAAAGCATTAGAATTTTGTTTTCCAAAAAGAACTATTTTAGAATCATGGGCATCTTTCAGTTTTGACTAGAGACCTTTGGCCAATTTGGACAGATAGTCACACCAACTGTGAAAGCATGCACAAGACCTCTAGAAGCTCGAGTCAGATAGTCTCATCAAGAAGGAGATAAAAGGAAGTGACACAAAGTCCCAACCTTGGACAAGAGGTTGATTGCAATTGATAATGGTGGAAAGGGAAAAACAGTTCTTTTCCATTTAGTGACACTGGGTATGTCAATCACACCCTAGGGCAAGCCTCATGCTAAGGAGTACTTGGCTAACAAATTAGACCCCATATTTTTGTTTTTGTTTGATTGTTTGCTTGTGTGAGTGTGGAGGGTAGGATCTGGGTAGAGTTGGGGGAGTAGAAAAGTCATGATCAAAATATATATCATATTGGAATTTTTAAAGTCTAAAACAATTAGACATATTGTATATGTGCAAAATGATGTGTTATAGTTTCAGATATGAGAGTGGATAATTCACCTCTGCCCTTCAATTATTAGCCATAACATCTTAGACATTCCACTTTTTAATATAAATAATTAAATATAAACAATGATAAAATAGCACATTAAAATAATTTTATCATGATGAAAATTCTAATGTCTCAAAGAGCCAACACCACATGCAGCATTTCCTCATAACATGAAAGGCATAAAGTTTTGTTTTGCATCCTTCCACGTTCTCACATCTTACTTTCCCACAAATTTGCCACCTGATCCTTGATACATAATGTTATCAAGGTCTATAAGGAAATACACAGAATCACACCCTTAAGGACCATGTCACTCTGAAAGTCAAAGACCAATAGCAACAATCTGAAACAGATCTAGAGGCTTCTGGTGGAATGATGTCTGAACCAAACCAATACACTGTCTTGTTCTCTATCACATTTCTCAGATTCAATTACAGTCAGAATGTTGACAAGGAGCATGGTTGTCTGGGGTCAAGAATGCAGAGAGCTGCAACTATGGGAGAGATACAGCAGCATTTTTTTTCTCTCTCTGTGCTGCTTTGACAATGTAAGCAAGTCCATGCTTTGAAATTTCATTTTAGCTCAGCACAACACTCTTTAATAGACCATGATCATTCTTGGAATGTTCTCACTGGCCAGGTACCCAGCAGCTTATGTCAGTCTCCTTAGCTGTATTAGCTACCTGTAAGTGCAACTCCCAGCAAGATGAAATGACCTGGGACCAATTAATTGAAAAGGAAAAAAATGTGGTAAATGCCTTTGGGAGTGATTAACAAAACCAGCTATGCATCAATTACAGATGGCTGGAGATACTGCTTGCCAAATAGAGTTGGCTACATACAAAGGAGAACATATTGCTCAAGCAGCAGGACTTGTGAAGGATATAGCAATTCCAGCAAAACCTAAGTGCATCAAAGAGGAAGTGTGGTCCTGTCACTTACTGTTGTTGCTACCATACTGTATAAATAAACAGCCACACCGGAGAAGTACATGAATACTTTTCAATTTGTCTGTTTAAGATTTTGACTTAATATTGTGTATCTTTAAGCATGGTGTGTACATGCAGTTCCATGCACACACACAATGTATGTGGTGTGTGTGTGTGTGTGTGTGTGTGTGTGTGTGTGTGTGTGTGGTTATTGCATGGGCAAATTCCAGGGAGTTGCTTCTATCCTCCCACCTTTACTTCATGTCCCTTGATCAAACTCAAGTAATTAATCTTTCCTGAAAAGCATTTTATTCCCTGGGCTATCTTGATGGTCATTGCAGACTTTTCTCTTTAATAATTTCCTTTCATTTTTTCACATTCTGATGTGAAATATTTGTAAACACTGTTTTAACAACTCCGCTGCTTCTATAGTTGAACATTGAGTTTAATAATATCCCCTAAGAAGCTGAGCAGAATTAGTAACAAGTATTGTTAGAAATAACTATGGGACTACATACACTACATCTTCTGTTTACCACTTTGGACCTCTCTAAAATCTCTCAAGGACAGTCAGTCACTAAGTTTCTATTACAACATTTGCTTGTTCCCCATAGTTTTCAACCCCCCTAATCAGTGATCTTTCCACTTTAGTCTATTTGATATTATCAACTCATTATTACCATGATGATTGACTCCAAGATAGGAAAATAATATTCACAAACATTTCTCAAGTGAGTGTGATGGTGATATGCCTTCAATCACATCACTTGGAAAGTGGAAGCAAAAAATTAATTCATTTCCCACTTCTATTACACAATGAAGCTAAGACTAGTATGGACCAAATGATCTACAGGGTCAATATCAATCAATCAAACAACAACAAAACAAACAAACATAAAACAAAAACAGAGGAACATCAGGAAGAAACAAAAGACAGAAGGAAAGAGACAAGACCACAGTAAGAAACAGCAATAGATGAAAAAGTGCATATTACTCTGGTTAAACTTTCTATATTTTGTTTGTTTGGTTTTTGTTTTTTTTCAAGACAGGATTTCTCTGTGTAGCCCTGGCTGTCCTGGAACTCACTCTGTAGACCAGTCTGGCCTCAAACTCAGAAACTGCCTGCCTCTGCCTCCCAAGTGCTGTGATTAAAGGCATGTGTGGCCTGGTTAAACTTTCTAAACTTCTCCAAAGCATACATAAATAATAACAAAAGGGTAGAAAATGATTTTCTGTATTAATTCAATGCCCAATTAACTTTGTCAACAAAATGTGTAGGACATTCACTAGTGTGAATAAATAATAAATAATAATTATTATTATTAAATAAATAAATAATAAATAACTTTTAAATTTATTTTGAATATACGTACATGTATGTGTTTATATGGGGTTATGCCAGGGACCAGCCTCAGCTTGGAGAGGGGTTCTGAGCGAAGGGGTATTTGGGAGTCAAATTGTGAGTCCAAGCTGGTGGACTATATTCTTCTGGAGACAGATTTCCAGCCTGTTTTTTTCTCTGTTTTCTTTCTGATTTGCTTTCTGTACCAATCTCTACTCATCCTCACTCTCTCTATGTTCTGCCTGAGATAGTTCTCAAAGCTATTCTAAAAAGTTCTCTGGCTAGTGCATCTCCTGTAGATTATAAGCCCAGTCTTTTATTTTGCATATCAATCCAGTCCTTTGCTCCAGGTTTCCTTTTGATTATCCTATGAATCAGCATCCTGGGACCCCATCCCCTTAATTCCTAGGAGACTGCAAGCACACATTTCCTTTTAATCTTGCAAAAGAATTCAGAGATCTGCCTGCCTCAGTTAAGGATAAACTAGCTGGGTGGGACCCATCCTGAAATTACTATTTCTATAGTGCCTGGGCCTGGACTTACTGTGTCCCAGGCAGACCATTGACTCAGGAATCTGCTTGCCTTTGTATTTTTCTGACAAGTTGGCTCATAATTTTAGATTTGTGAAGCCCCTCATAATTCATATTGAATCCTTATATTTTGCATAGTTGATAAATTATATATTTTTGAATTCATGATTTTAGAGTCCTTTTCCACAGCCTTAATGGCTGTCCAAGCCTTTACCATTTTGCCATGACATTACCCAAACCTTCGCCTTCGTGACTCCTGTTGTCTGATTATTATGGAGTCATTAACAGAACCAGGGAGGACATTCCTGAAAGGAAGAACAAAGATATGTGCATTACTATGCAAACAAGTATTCCAACCCATGTAGGCCCATATCTGCTGGCCCTGTTTCAGTGCAGAAACCATGTCATTCTCTCCCTACCAAGGCCATGCCCAACCTGGCAGGGTTATTTCCAGGTATAGGGACAAGTGTCCATAGAATTTAGAAGAAGGTGTCATATCTTCTAAAGCTGGAGTTGCAGGCACCTAACTGAGGTGCTGGAAATAAGAATTAAGTCCTCTGCAAGATCAAGATGGTGCTTTTAACTGTTGTGCTACCTCTGAAGCTCAAAAAGGACCTTATAGTTTATGCAAAGCTACCATTCACATCTCCTGTTACCCTGTGATTAAAATGGACAACTGATATATGTATACTAAAAGAATAATAAATAGAATTAAGTTTACTGTCTAGAATTCTGAAACATTAGATGAGCTATGCAATTCTTCTCAAACTCAGAAATCGTCCTGGGACATGACTTTACCAAAATGTTCAGTTAGTTTGAATCACATTGAGGTAAAGATGTAGCTAACCTTATTCTAATTTGAAGTATATCACAACATCACATGTGCAAAATGAGTTTATTACCTAGAGACTGACTTGTTTTCTCTTTTGAGGTCCTATCCTGATACACTGGTAGAAATATAAACCTGTTTCAGGACTTTCTACACTAGAGAACGTATAGTATATCATCTTCCTAGGCCAGTGCTTTATTTTAAAGGATGGATGCAAGGCTATTTACCTCAGGTAAAGTGACCAGAAAGTTTTGTAGAATAGTTCAGTATGGTATTCTATATACTGTACCTACTACGTTTTGTGTTTCTCTGGTCCTCCTGGAATTTTAGAATCTTTGTGAGAATGAATAGATGCCCCACACTGCCATCCTGCATAGTGTTCCCTAGTCACGATTATCCTGTAGACTACTTTGTGGCTTGTATCCAACACTATTTCAGTTTCTTTCCTTAATCTTTAGAATCTTTCATCTGGGTAGTCATCCTTTTGAGGCTTCCAGAATGATGTAGAAACCCAATTTTATTTACTTTCTTACTTAATATAGGAGTGAGTGGTGATAATGGTGGTTATGAATAGTGTCTGTGGTGTGTGTTTGTGTGTGTGTGTGTGTGTTTGTGTGAGTATGTGTGTTTTCATGCAGAGAGCAACTTGAAGGAATGAATGCTTGTCTCTGTTTTGTGATGTAGAGATAGAATTTAGCAGGCACAAGAACACATTTGATCCTTTTAACCATGGCATTAGGCCCATAATTTTATTTGTTTGTTTTCCCTAATTATTCTGAAAAGGATGTATCACAATACCTGCTGATGTTTTTACACTCCTGAAAGACACTTTTGCTTTTGTTTTTGTTTTTTGGGTTTTTTTTTCTGTTTTGTTTTGTTTTGTTTTGTTTTTCGAGACAGGGTTTCTCTGTGTAGCTTTGACTGTCCTGGAATTCACTCTGTAGACCAGGCTGGCCTCGAACTCAGAAATCCAGAAATCTGTCTGCCTCTGCTGGATTCAAGGTGTGTGCCATCACTGCCTAGTGAGACACTTTTATGTTATATCATATTTCAAACTTTACAGATCTTTTCCTTGAAAAAAATGAACACAGACTTGGGAACCAGCTTAATATTAGAAAAAATGAAAGGGAAATAGAAGTGGAAAAATAAGAGTGAAAAACATTTCACAAACAGAACATCAATGGCTTATGATCTAAGATCAAAAACTGACAAATGGCAACTCATGAAACCGAAATGCCTCTGTAAGACAAAGGACACTGTCAATAGGACAAAATGGCAACCAACAGATTGGGAAAATATCTTTACCAATCCTACATCAGATAGAGGGCTAATATCCAATATATATAAAGAACTCAAGAAGTTAAACTCCATACACCAAATAACCCTATTAAAAATGGGGTACAGAGCTAAATAAAGAATTGTCAACTAAGGAATATCAAATGGCTGAGAAGCACCTAAAGAAATGTTCAACATCCTTAGTCGTAGAAAAATGCAAATCAAAATAACCTTGAGATTCTGCCTTACACCAGTCAGAATAGCTAAGATCAAAAACTGAGGTGAGAGCAGATGATGGTGACCATGTAGAGAAAGAGGAACACTCCTTCATTGCTGGTGGGATTGCAAGCTGGTACAACCACTCTGGAAATCAGTCTGGTAATTCCTCAGAAAATTGGGCATAGTATTACCTGAGGACCCAACTATACCATTCCTGGGCATATACCCAAAAGATTCTCCAATATATAACAAGGACACATCCTTCACTATGTTCATAGCAGCCTTATTTATGATAAGCCAGAAGCTAGAAAGAGCCCAGATGTCCTTCAACAAAGGAATGGATACAGAAAATGTGGTACATTTACACAATGGAGTACTACTCAGCTATTAAAAACAATGAATGTATGAAATTCCTAGACAAATGGGTGGAACTAGAAAACATCATCTTGAGTGAGGTAACACAAAAGAACACACATGATATGCACTCCCTGATAAGTGGATATTAGCCCAAAAGCTGGGAATACCCAAGATACAATTCAAAGACCTCATGAAGCTCAATAAAAAGGAAGACCAAAGTGTGGGTGCTTCAGTCCTTTTTAAAGGGGGAACAAAATACTCATAGGAGCAAATACAGAGACAAAGTGTGGAGCAAAGACTGACACAAAGGCCATCCAGAGACTGCCCCACCTAGGGATCTGGATCCATCCCATGTACAGTCACCAAACCTAGACACTATTGTGGATGCCAAGAAGTGTATGCTGATGGAAGCTTGATATAGCTGTCTCCTGAGTGGCTCTGCAAGAGCCTGACAAACATAGAGGCAAATGCTGTCAATCAACCATTGGACTGAAAACAAGGCCCTAGTGAGGAGCTAGAGAAAGGGCAGAAGGATCTGAAGAAGTTTGCAGCCCCATTTGAGGAACAACAATATTAGCCAACCAGACTCCCCAGAACTCCCAGGTCCTAAGCCACCAACCAAGGAGTACACATGGAGGGACTCATGGGTACAGCAGCATATGTAGCAGAGGGTGGACTTGTTTGGCATCAATGGGAGGAGAGGCTCTTGTTCCTGTGAAGGGGAAGGTGAGGATGGGGAGTCAGGAGTGGGTGGGTAGTGGAACACCCTCATAGAAGCAGGGGAAGGGGGTAGCATAGGACGTTCTGGGGGTAGAAATCAGGAAAGGGGATAGACCACATTTGAAATGTAAATGAAGAAAATATCCAGAAATGGAAGAAAAAACATTTAATGCATATTAATAAATATTTATTATGTATCAGGAAATTACAAGGATTGAATTATAGCCATAAAAAATGTGACAGTTCCACCTGTGATAGTGGTATATACCAATATGACTGGAACTCAATTCAAAAAGATCTAAAGTTCAAGGCCATCCTGGAATAACTACAGTAAGATTCAGGTGAGGCTGAGCCATGGAACCTTGTAAGAGGCAAGCAAGCAAACAAGCAAAGAAACAAGTAAAATACCTCAGTGAAAATTTAAAAGGTAAAAAATATTTATTCCCCTGCATGTCTGGTATAACAAGAAATAACTAAGATGGATTATTAAGTAACAGATAGCATAAAAATAAAGTTCTGCAGGAAAATGGTGGGGGAGAGCAGGTCATTGTGTGTCATGACAGCTTGGGAAGGATGGAGGAGCTTTTGACAAAACAATGGAAACCTGGAAATACCAAGGAATGAGTGACATCATCGAGAAGTATTCCAATGGGAAGAAAATTATGGCTGAATCAATAGCTGCTTTTCTTCTTTTCATGTATAAATGAATGTACTTACTGTACATTATATTTTATTGTAAATGTGTAACCATTTTTTTCCTTTCAGTAGTGTACTGGCTAGTTTTGTGTGTCAACTTGACACAGGCTGCAGTTATCACAGAGAAAGGAGCTTCAGTTGGGGAAGTGCCTCCATGAGACCCAGTTGTGGGGCATTTTCTCAATTAGTGATCAAGGGGGTAGGGCCCCTTGTGGGTGGTGCCATTTCTGGGCTGGAAGTCTTGGGTTCTATAAGAGAGCAGGCTGAGCAAGCCAGGAGAAGAAAGCTAGCAAGGAACATCTCTCCATGGCCTCTGCATCAGCTCCTGCTTCCTGACCTGCTTGAGTTCTAGCCCTGACTTCCTCTGGTGATCAACAGCAATGTAGAAGTAAGCCAAATAAACCCTTTCCTCCCCAACTTGCTTCATTCTTTGTGCAAAAATAGAAACCCTGACTAAGACAAGTAGTAATACATTAGAAATAGTATTATAGGGTGATGTTGTAAATAATTTTAATTTTACAAGACTATCGAACACCTACCCATGTCAACTTTAGGACCAATGATTGGGCTCAGAAACAATATATGAAAAACAGTTGTTTTATATTTCCTCTAACTGGTTTTCATGTCTTTCTCATTCTTCCTTTAAAAAGAAACACCTTTTGACTCCATGTAGTAAGGTGTCTAGTTCTACACAGCTTAAAATCTTATGTTATAGTCTACATTTTGATGACTGAATTATCCTTGTTTTAAATTAACTTGGAACTGAATTCCCAATATGTTGCTTCTTAGAAAAATTGTTTCAACTATCCTGGGCTTTTTCACTTTTCAAATACATTTTAAATTTATGTTGTCAATTATTTGATGGAGTCTATTAAAATTTCCCTGGGATTGCTTTCCATTCATAAATTAACATAAGCAAAGTCAGAAACTGTACAGGATTGAAACTTGTAATCACAGCAAATTTATTAATCTTTATTATTGATTTTGTTAGTTTTCACTATGATGCTTTAATGTATTTTGGTATTACTTTAACATTTCATATTACTGACTTTTTGTTGATCATATAAATTATTTGGCCCAGTTTTATGACATTAAATTGAAAAATAATTTAAAATTTAGGAGTAGGGTTGTGAGTTGTAATCTTTTTATTTGATTATTAGACTTAGCTTCTTTTATATATTCCTATAATCACAAAAATATTGTCATCAAATAATAAACCTTTTATTACTTCTCAACCTGAACTTTTTAAAAATCACACTATCTCAATGTCCAGAGCTTTCTGTGCATTGGAAAAAAAGAATTATTTGAACCTCATAGTTTAGTGTCTACATATCGGAGAATAAGCTCAGTCTTTCATTATTACTATCATATTAGCTATAGATATTCTTTTTTGGACTTGATGAATGTACTATTCCTAGGATAATATTAAATTCCAGCATGTTAATTCTTAAATTTTCCTAAAAATTTAAAATTTTCTTAAAATTTCTTAAAATTCTCAAATTTTTAGCTCTTAACACACTATTTTTGATTTCTAGCTTCTGTGCCAATTATAAACCTATTATAGTAACCCCATTTTCTTGATTTTTAAGCTCTCGTTATTATTTTGTTACTGTGGGCACATGTTATGTGTGTGTGTATGTATGCTTGTATGTGTGTGTGTGTGTGTGTGTGTGTGTGTGTGTGTGTGTGTTCTGAGCCACTATTCTGAATGTCAGAAGACAACTTCTCCAAGTCAATCCTTTCCTTGAAACTTAGGTCACCAGGCTTGTGCAGATGAAGGTACAGGCTGATTCATCACTCTGGTCCACTTTTAGCATTTCTTAGTTTCAGGCTAAAAATTTGTCTTTCTCAGCACATTGTTATTGTGTATCAAGAC
>JADRCD010236026.1:15739-32663 GCA_019843815.1 Montemys delectorum
CAGAGAATGACAGAGAATGACAGAGAATGACAGAGAATGACAGAGAAAGACAGAGACACAGAAAGAAAGGGACATAGACAAAGAAACAAAGAGACAGAGACAGCCAGCGACAGAGACAGAAACAGAGAAAGATTATATCACAAGCTATGCCACAATTAAATACATGAAATCCTAATTATAGATATTGAAGAGTAGAGGAGTATATTTTTGAGATTCTACAAAGTCTAGTTTCTTTCTTAGCTATGATATGATGCTAAAGAAAACAAAAAATAATTGATTATATTAAATATTAGAATAATGTGAACTTTTGCTTTGCAAAGACGTAATCATATATAAAAGGATATGCAAAGTAATAAAAAATTATTTAACACTAATATAAATTATATATATAAATTCAATATATATAAATATAATATAAATGAATGTAAATTTGTATTTAGCATGTAAAATATTGCTTCAAATACAATGTCAAAAATGAAGTTTTGAAATGTATAAAATTCTAATATATAACATTTATGTGGCAAATAGGAATTTATTTAGTGACTGTCAATTTCCAAAGTATTCTCCTGAATAGCTGGATTCTAGAGTTGGAAACTGAAAACCTGGCCAGTGTACAAAAGCTGAGAAAGCAAAAGACACTTTTCCTTTTCCTCTTCCTCATAACACATAGGTGCAGGCTTAATTCTCTAAAACCTCTAGTTTAGAGTATTTGTTGTTACTCATTTTGTAGCGTTGCTTTTTTTTTTCAATTTTGATGTTATCATTAAAATGTATTTCCTATATTTATGAATACAACCACAATGTTTTAATATCATCAGAGTCATTATTCATTTCTAATACTGCTATACCCCTCATACATAAGTGTGATAAAAGTGTATCTGTATTAAGTGTATGCATGGCAAACAAACAGATAGAATATCAATTCTGTATGAGATAAAGGTCTAGACCATACATTACATATATCAACCATGAAGGGAAATAGCAGCAAGCAAAATTAAGAAATTTAGATGATTATGTAATACATAGTTATTCTCATGATATTGGAGACATTGAGAATACATGAAAGACATCTGTGTACTTTTATTTATGGAATTAATTTCATATTAAATAACAGTGATTTTTTTATATATTACAAAAATCCTATTGAATTTCTGTATTTGCAAAAAAATACATAAGTCTATTGTAATATTGTTGATAGTGTATGTCACTTTCTTAAATAAATAGCAGATGTAAAAAGCAGATCCTTCTTAACTTAAGTCAAAAACACATAATATGAAGCTGACTTACCATGAATGTGCATTAAGTTCAGCTTGGATCATGTACATTCTCAGAGCTGAGCTGACTTGAGATCAGCTATGAGCTATAGTCACCCAAGATTACAGAAGTTTTCAAAATGTGTCACAGCTTGGAGGATGCGTGCTTAATCTGTGAAGATACTTTGGAAATTTTAAATCTCTCTAGCAAGTACCAATTTACATATATACTAAATCATGGCATTTCTGGCAACATCTGAATAAAGAAGAAAAAGTTACAATTCTTGAAATATAAAACAAAACAATATAAATTCGACCAAAATCAGGGAAAGTATTTTTGATTCAATATTGTGAAAAATGATATGTGTGCTATGATTGCCTTGGTGGTACATACATGAGAGCAAAAACAATACCAAGGATATTGGTATGTCATCAGGAGGTCAAAGATACTCAAATTTCCAAAAGGTTCCTGTATGCTCTAAAAGGCTGAAGAGAAAGTATACATATATTACATCGATTTTATGATGGACCAAGGAACACATAGTATAACAAAACATCATGTTTTCAGTATCCTGTCCCACCTCAGAACTACAGATCTGAATGAATCATAGGCTTTCCAAAAGTTTTCACTACAGTGTGGAAACCAAGAAGTAAATAGAAAATTATAATGTGATATTTATGCTAAAGTTTTTGTGAGCTCTGAGAACAGAGTATCTGACTAGGATTTGAAGATAAAATTAAAATTTCTCAATGGAAATGATATTTGAGATGACTGGTAATGATCAACGCTAGCTCTTATGTGAACTAGTGATGGAGTCATACTCTGTACAGTAGGAGAAGAATGTTTAGAGGAGCATATATAAACCAAAGGTCTGATAAAGTCTTAAAAGACTGGAACTCATCAGTGGACAGGTAGAGGAACCAGGTGTTTGTTGGAAAAGGAAAGTAGAAATCAAAGCTTTCCAGTCAATCAAGTGATTGTTAGTTGCAGATATAGAGTTCCAATGCACTCATGAATATGGTAATAGAAATAACAATGATAATCTCCATTTTGACTTCATCAAATGGTTACTGAATGTTAGCTATTTGAACCCCCATGCTCATCCTTCAGTTATTATGGAGGAAACCTCAGCTCAAAGACATTTCTCTTCTCAGCAGCTCAGCGAGTTGTAGAAAATGTTTACATCCATGTCTTATTTGTGACTCTATCACTGAGTTGAGAGTAAGCAAATCAATTATTTGATATTGTTGATTTCTTCACCTCAAGGTTGGTAATTATAATAAAACCCAGATCCAAAGAGTATTATTATCTAATAAGAGAATGTAATAGAAAGAGCTTGTAAGTAGCAATATAAGAAATCTCATTATTGTAATACAAATAAAGGAAACTATAAGATTCCAGTCTATTTTGAATGTCAATGATTATTGGATCAGGAAAATACAAACAGGCCAACTTTTTGTTTCTCCAGCAGCTTATTGATTTTCAGCTACCAATCTTGGTCCACTCAACAATGTATTCATGGAAGAGATTTCCCGAATTCATTTTCAGGAATGCAATGCCTATGAGCTCTGAAAAGATTTTTATTATGAAGAATTAAGTGAAGAGGGTCAGGTAGGGCCTGTGTCCTGACAACATTGTTCCACTAGGAAATGTTTTAAATCTGACCTCTCATTTTTACTCAGATGTTACATAGTTTAAACTATATTCGATTTCAGTTTATTTTTATTGATAGTCCAAGGCCTTCTTGCTGAAAAAAAACCTTCTGCAAGCGGTGCAGACAGGCTCCTTGTGTACTCAGGAAAGTCTCTAATCACAGAGTGTTGCTTAATCACACATAACACCCAATGCTAAATATGTTTAAGTCATCCTTTTTTCTCTATTTGTAACCTAATATTGCAAAGGAGATGTATTCTCTCTGGATATAATTATTTTAAAGCAGTAAGAATAAAACCATCATTGCAATACAAGTTTTTAAAGTCAACATATTTTTTTATACTAGTGTAAACACAGAGGAAAAATATTTTCTCTCACACTATCTGCTACAAAATATTTAAGAGAATTTAAAACTACTAAAATAAATTAAAGGTCTCTGAAAGTTGGATGTAAGTGGGCACAATTGGTGTGCTGTGTATAGAATATTTGAGCTTATTTTGTCTTTTGGTTTTGCTCACATATGCCAAAAATAAAGACAAAGAAACTGGCCACACATATTTTAAAATGAGATGAATTCTATAATGTCTACAATAAGTTCACTTCAAATATGAACACAAGCTAAGAGTAAACTAATATAAAAGTGCATCATACAAACCATAACTAACTTGTAGTATAAAAAAATGTCTAAATTAGCAGAAGAGACAGACTCCGTAGGGAATAAAATAATCAAAGATAGAGAAATCTACAATGGTAAATAGTTAACATATTAAGAAATCCTACATGTTTAAGAAAGGAGTAGACCTGGGAGGTGAGAGACTCTCAGGACTCAAAGGGTGGCTTTAGATGAAATGCCTGACAGTATAGAGCCCACAGGAAGACAGGGCATCAAGAGAGGGAGGGGGCAGCATCCCACAGCCACAACTCCGATCCATAATTGTTCCTGTCTGAAAGTATTACAGGGATGGAAATGGAGAGGAGCCTGAGGAAAGAAAGGTCTTGAGACAGGCTCAAAGAGGGATCCAGCTCAAGGGGAGGTCCCAAGGCCTGAGACTATTACTGAGGCTATGGAGCACTCACAAAAAAGGGACCTAGCATGACTGCACTCCTGAAGACCCAACAAGCAGCTGAAAGAGTCCGGTGCAGATATTTGCACCCAAAATGGACAGAAGCAGCTGACCCCTGTTGTTGAATTATGGAAAGACTTGCTGAGAAGGACAACCCTGTAGGAGGACCAGCAGTCTCAATTAATCTGGACCCCCTAGATCTCTCAAACATTGGCCCACCAGCCAGGCAGCATACACCAGCTGATATGAGGCCCCCAACACACATACAGCAGAGGACTTCTGGGTCTGTATTCATTCAGAGATGATGCATCTAACCCTCAAGAAATTAGAGGCCCCAGAGAGTTTAGAGAGCAGGTGAGGTAGGGGTTGGGGACATCTACATGGAGACAGAGGATAGGGAGGTGATATGGCATGTGGAGCAGTTGGAAGATGGACTGAGGGGGGGTTAAAATATGGAGTGTAAAAAAATAAATTAAAAAAAGAATGTAATATAGAGTTTATTTCTTTGTTTGCCCCATTAAGGATTAAGCCTAGCCCAGGCAGCATCCACTTCAGTTGTCATTTAAACTATACCATATGTTTTCATTTGTTTATGCATGAACTATTATAATATAAGTACATAAACTAATACCATTAGAACTGAAGTCATGGAGAAACAAATACAAAAGTTCAAGTCTTCAGCAGATGTCTTTCAACTACAGAGGCAGTAAACATGGAAAAATCAATTGAATATTATCTTGGGATGTTAACAAGAAGCATATTAAAATGTTAAAATTGAATATTAATTATATTTAATGTTACAATTATCATGCATACATTCACAACATGAGACTCATTCTTTATATTCTTAGCCCTTTTAGAATCAAACTGCAGTCTTCTGCAAGCTCCTCAGTGATGTGATTCTAGAAAGGACTCATGCTAGTATTACAGATGACTTTTATGTAAAAGTTATTGGTACTATAGAGTGAACTCAATGATACTCTACACAAATACACACACACACATGCACACACACACACACACACACACACACACACACACACGAGTACAAATGCCCTAGCTATTCTGAACTACTCCAGCAGAGAAGATATAATTCAAAGTCAAGAGATAAAGTAATTGTTTTGACAGGTCTTAGGCAACTCATTATTCTAATTATATAATTTCCTCTTTCCCTTTTCTCCTTCAAACCCTTTCCTTTTTCATTCACAAATTTGTCATTTGTTCATTATTTTCATAATGTGCCTAGATAAGTTTTTGTACGTGTAAATATATTTTTCTAAATATATAAATACAATGCACTTAGTCTGTATAATGTTCTTTTTATGTACTGTAAAAATATAGAAAGATTGCAGTTGAGAGAAGCAAGAGGTTTGTTCCTGTGGTCACAATTTCAATCTTTATATATTTTGTCTCAAAAAAGTTTGAAAAAATATCTGTAGAACAAGAAAAAGTAGCTATGATATTACCATGGCTTAAGACACAAAAGACAGAGGAAGTAAGAGAACAGGCTGCTTCATTATGAAGCTCAGTTCCTGATGTAATTGAGAATCAAGATAAACATCCCATTGAACCCATGTCGCTACGTGTTAATGAAATTGAAGGAAGGAGTCCACCCCAACTAGCTTTCCCAGTTACCTGGGAACAAATGCCAAAAAAATGTGAAAATTCACAAAATGAACAAATAACCTGGAATCCAGTTGAAATACAAGGTCTTAGACATTTTAAAGAATCAGTAGAAACTTATGGAATGCACTCATCCTATCAGACAGATTTTTTTCTTTTTGTTTTTTTGAAATAGGGTTTCTCTATATAGCCCTGGTTGTCCTGGAACTCACTCTGTAGACCAGGCTGGTTTTGAACTCAGAAATTTGCCTGCCTCGTCCTCCCTAGTGCTAGGATTAAAGGCATGTGACACCATTGTCTGGCTGGACAGATCTTACTTGAAGACCTGGGCTACTGAAAAGAGCATTGTCCCTCAGGACTGGAAATATTTAATAGCAGCCTAACTGGAAGCTGGTTCTTAATTGCAATGGCTGACATGGTGGGCAGAATAAGCTGTAATTATGGAAAATTATAATAAGTCTAAAGGTTTTAATTTCATGAAAGACTGATTGTTAGGTGAAGGTCAATTTGCTGATTTAAAACAGTAGGTGACACTTTTATTATACAATATATTTGGTAACTATTATTATATAATGTAATTTTAAGAGCCTGGGATAAGGTGGAGAAACAAGGAAAAGGGTATATGTAGTTCAGAAAGATTGTGCAAAGCTCCATGTACACTTTTACTGATTTTATACATAGATTAATGGCCTCTATAAACACAACTATATCAAATCCAGATGTGAGAAAGGTATTAATTGAAGCTTAGCTTTCAAAAATTCAAGTGCAGAATGTAAAAATAATTCTTCGACCTTCAAATGCTCAATCAGCACCCATAGATGAATGGATTAAAATTATTGCTGATATTGACTTTAATGACTATATAATTGGACAAGCAATGTCCAGTAATCCTACATATCAATATGTTCATTTTTAACTGTAGGAGACAAGGTCATATGCAACAGGATTATAGATAAAGCATTAATAGAGACTTCTCTAAAAGACATCAGCCTTCCATGATTTATAGAAGATGTGGTAAGAGTAGGAACTGGACTGATGAAAGCAGATCAGCAAGTGATATGCCAGTTAATCCATGACTGATGGGAGAATCCTTATGAGATAATTCTATAAATAAGGGAAACTTCTTAAGGGGGTTATTGCATGCCTCACCAACAAACAACATGAGCCAGACATTTCCCGTCAGCAATGCAGCAGCTCATACAAACTCAGTATTGGCCACCTAATTCATGTTTCAGAAGAAAGTGGTGCTCTAGAATTAGCCATAAGTAAAAATCTCACACCATCTCCAATAATTCCATTTTTGGAGTCCAATGCCCACTAGGATTTGTGGACCTCTATTCTCAAAGAGAGTAGTTATGATTTTACAGAGAACTATTCTAATATAGCAAAGATTTACTGTAATTCAGGAATTACAGGTGAAGAATTCATGGGAGGGACAGAGATTATGGCTTACTGAAAGAAAAATATTCATTTTAAAAGGGGGGAGAGGGAGACAGGCTGGGCAGTGGTGGTGCATGCCTTTAATCCCAGCACTTGGGAGGCAGAGGCAGGTGGATTTCTGAGTTCGAGGCCAGCCTGGTCTACAGAGTGAGTTCCAAAACCAAAAAACCAAAAACCAAAAAACAAAACAAAAAACAAAAACAAAAAACAGAAAAACCAAAAAAAACAAAACAAAACAAAAAACAAAACAAAACAAAACAAAACAAAACAAAACAAAATGATGGGTTGGGGTGGGGTGGGAGACAGGAGTACTCAGTGCTCAGCTGTTGCTACTTCCATATGCCAAAGATAAAGCAACCCAGCTTAAAATAGGAGAATTTGCAAGTACTGTAAGACAGGACCTTTGATAAATTGTTATCAGTGAAAAGAAATCAAAATAAGAATTAAAATTAAGTGGTACTTAAATTGAAGATTTAGTGGACAGAGGATATGATGTAACTATAATCTCATGACAATCTGGAAATTCACCTTGGTCACTTTAGAAGGTATCTATACAGTTTGTTGGGATTGGAATGTTATACCTCGTATAACAAACTGTCAGACAAATTAAAGGTGTGGGACTCTAAGATCAAATAGGATGCTTAAAATCTAATGTGGCTGATATAGCCATAAACCCCAGGGGAAGAGAACTACTACAACAATGGAAAGCTCGGATAAATATTCCTTCAATCTCAGGCAATAGTGACCTATTTTAACTGACACTGGATATTGACATCTTATGTAATATGGTTTGTATCTGTGTTTATTATTTATTTATATATTTATTTTTAGTTTTATTTATTTATTTTTTTTATTCTTTAGTCCAGACTGTATCCCCCTCCTGGTCTACCTTCCAACTGTTCCACATCCCATACCTCCTCACCCCTGCCCAATATCTCCAAGAGGATGTCACAACCCCACCCACCTCACCAGACTATTCCACTCCCCAAGTCTCTTGAGGGTTAGGTGTATGTTCTCTGAGTCCAGACTTGGTAGTCCTGTTCTGTATTTTGGGGCTTCATATCAACTGGTGTATGCTGCCTGGTTGGTGGCTCAGGGTCTGAGAGACCCCAGGGACCAGGTTAGTTGAGACTGCTGGTCTTCCTATGGGGTTTCCCTCCTCCTTAGCTTCTTCCAGCTTTTCCTTAATTCAACTACAAGGGTCAATGCAGGGATCCATTGTTTAGGTGTAACTATCTGCATCTGACATTTTCAGTTGATAGGCCCCTGTTTGTACCTTCATGAACAGAGAGGAGAAATTAGATTAGTTGAAAGATACTAGATTATTTAAAAAAAAACTGCTTAATTAGATCATTAGATCAACCTGTATATTTTAAAGATATTTTTACAGGAAAATGGAAGTCAAGGAATGTGTTGTGCTAGGAAAGCAGTATGTCTATATTTCCACAGGTGATTAAAGCCTCTGGGGTCCATTAAAATTGATAAACATCTGACCTGAGTTAAAGAAGCTCCTACATAAAAGGCAAGATTTAAGGAAAGAAGAGATGCAGAAAGATGCAGAAAGCTGACACCTCCTTCCTCCCCCCAAGACATAGGAACAGCTGAACAAACTGGCTGAAGAAGTACAGATTATTCATCAGACTGGCAGATTGAAAATCTTGATGCTGAAATGAACATATGCTGAAGGACAGACAATCAGGAATGTAATTATGGAATAAGGATCATCTCATCAATGGATCATCATAAGGACATTCAGAGTGTTAAGTTTAAGGATATCCACACTGCTAAGTTTACAGGATTGATTTTTTTTTTTCTGTAAAAGTTAACCTGGGTATAAATTTTAGCTTAGACAGAAACAAGAAAAATGATGAGGACCATTTATTCCAGAACCATGGCTGCTCTGTGAAGGGATCACATCCAAAGTCTTGGGACTGGATTGCCACATACCTTTAATGCTTCTCGATGGAATACAGACACACCCTTAGTATACTCTATTAAGGTAAATTTAGTTAGCAGAAGGTAGCAGCTATGTTTGAAAGTGATGTATAATGTCAAAGTTGCAAACAAAGAAGTGAATCAAAGAAAGATTTGGGAGAATGAGCTAGAGATAGGATATGCCTATCCCAGGAGAACAGCTATTTAAGAGCATCACAGGGAGAATGAAGGCAGTTAAGTTAGTTGGGGCATTCAGTTGAGAGTCAGTATATCAAGTGCAGTACAGGGGAAACAAATTTGTTTGTGAGTTGATACAGTTTAGTGCAGGTCATCAGAGGCAGTTGAAGCCAGTGAATAAGAAAGAAGATTAAAACAAATTGCCTGAGTTAGTTTGAGGCCACACAGAGCAATTCATTGAGAAGCTCAAAGAAGCAAGAGTGAATCAGTCAGATGGTATAGGAATTTGATCTAGAAGAACTGAGCTGAACCAGCCAACCAAAGTTTAGAAAAGCTAGAAAGTGTCAGCTTATTTAGCAGTAGCCTCTATAACAACAATTATAACATGTGAAAAAAAGCTACATTTACATGTACATTTTTGGGGATGATAATTTGGTATTGGATCACCAATTATCATGCTCTCCCTGGGAAAGAGTATTTTTGTCTCCATTGTCAGTATTTCTTAAGTGCCCATAATTCTTTGTTCAGTATTGAGTGTAGGACCCAGGCCTCTCTCCTGTGACCTGGAGCTACATGGCTCGTTAGTTAATTAAAAGGAGGCAATGCATGGGTGAGATATTTTTATTATAGGAAAGAGAAAAATAGGCTGGCCATGTAGAGAGAAAGAAAGGAGAGGAAGGAGAGGAGAAGAGAAGGATAGAGAGAGAGAAAGGAAAGAAAGGAAGCAAGAGAGCAAGAAGGCAAGAGAGAGAACAAAGAGCAAGAGAGAGAGGAAGAGGGCAAGAGAAGAGAACAAAGAGCAAGAGAGAGAGGAAGAGGGCAAGAGAGGAGAACAAAGAGCAGGAGAGAGAGGAAGGCAAGAGAGGAAAGAAGGCAAAGAGAGAGGGGGCAAAGAGCAAGAGAGGAGAGGAAGAGGGCAAGAGAGAGAAGATGGGGCAAACTGCCCCTTATATTGTGTGAGGTTTAACTATCTGTTGGTGGGGTGAGGCATACCTGGCTATGGTCAGATGGCTTGGGGTAGAGTCCAGCTAGAATGTTGGGAGCTTGGAGCATTGTCTACCTGACAGAGCACACATCTCCTGTGAGGGCAACCTCCTTGAGAGGTTGTGACTGAAACAGGGGCCAAAGACTCAGGAGTTCTGGTCAAACACCTTCTGTCCCTTGCCTGCAAAGATATTGCCAACTGGGGTTCAGACCTATTACTCTACTGACTATGTTGCCTGAACAGACCACTGCCCTACAATTGAGGAACGACAAGGGAGAAAGGATATAACTATATTATAATTTCATTTAATATAAGAAACATTTGTAATGTAATTATAGCTGATGATAGTATATGACCAAGAGTAAGACTTGAAAGTGATATATCAAGCCATTGGTTCCTATCTTGTTCACTGGACCTGATCAAGTAAAATATAACCAATCTCTGTCACACACTATATTCTGCCATGCCATGACATGCCAAATTTATATATGATATATATGTATACATACATATATGTATGTATATATATGTATATATGAAATTTTTCCATGATGCTACCTACAAAAGCAAAGGATCATCTGATATCTAATCATCTAACAAAAAGGTCAAACAACAAGCATTAGAAACTATCTTTCAAGATGTTGGTCAGGGTTGTCAAGAAATTCCAAACACATTACAAAAGATTGCTATTGCTCTTATTTGGCCTGAAAGGAGAAACATGTGTGTGTGTGTGTGTGTGTGTGTGTGTGTGTGTGTGTGTGTTAATTAAATTTTATGTTTTAACTTATTCACTTTACATTTTGCTCCTTGCCCTCCTCTCCAGTCATCCCCTCCTACAATCTTTCCCTTATTCCCTTTTCATCTGATCAGGTGGGGCCTCCTGGGTATTCCCACTTCCAAACTACTTCTCTGACTTTGGTACTTCAAGTCTCTGTGAGACTGGGCACTTTCTTTAACACTGAGGCCAGACAAAGCAGCCCAGCTAAGTAGTACATATCCTATGTGCAGACAACAGCATTTGGGATAGTTCTTGCTCCAGTTGATCAAGACCCATATGAACACCAAGCTGCACAACTGCTACATATGATCAGGAAGGCCTAGGTTCAGCCTGTGTGTGTTCATTGGTCAGCAGTTCAGACACTGAGAGTCTGAAGGATCCAGATGAGTTGACTCTGTTGGTTTTCCTGTAGAGTTCCTATCTCTTTCAGGACCCACAATCTTTCCTCCTATTCTTCCATAAGAATTCCAAGCTCCATCCACTGTTTGGTTGTAGATGTCTGTATTTATCTGGTCAGCTGCTGGGTGGAGTCTCCTAGAGGACAACATGCTCCTGTCTTCAAACATAACAGAGTATCAGAAACAATGCCAGGGGTTGGTGGTTGGCCATGGGATGAATCTGAAGTTAGGCCGGTTATTGTTTGGCCATTCCTTCATTCTCTGCTCTATCCCCTATGCCTATATTTCTTGTAGACAGGATAAATTTAGGGTTGAAAGTTTTATGGGTAGGTTTGTGTCTCTCTCCCTCTACTGGGGTTCCTTTCTGGCTATAGGAGGTAGTCTCTTCTGTTTCCATATCCCCAATGTAGTGAGTCACAGCTAAGATCATCCCCATTGATTCTTGGGCATCTCTCTTATGGAAGGTCTCTGTCTGGTCCTGGAGATTCCCCCACCTCCTTACCTGCATCAATTGTAGATTTTCATTCATTTTCAAGGCCATCTATCAGTATCTTCTGTCCCTCCTCACACCTGATCCTGAATCTCTCACTCCCCTTACAATCCCTCCCCTCAGTTCTCTCCCCTCCCACCTGCCTCTTATGACTATTTCATTATCCCTTCTAAGTGAGATCCAAGCTTCATCTATTGGGCCTTCTTTCTTGGTTAGGTTCTGTGGGTCTGTGGAGTGTAACACAGTACCTATATTTTATAGCTAATATCCACTTACAAGTGGGTACATACCATACATGTCCTTTTTGGACTCATTCAGGATGATATTCTCAGGTTTCTCTATTTGCTTGCAAAATTTATAATGTCTTGGTTTTTAATAGTAGAAAAGGATTCCATTGTATAGATGTACCACATTTTCTTTATTCATTCTTCAGTTGAGGGACATCTAGGTTGTTTCCATTTTCTGGCTATTATGAATAAAGATGTTATGAACAGAGTTGACTAAGTGGAATATTTTGAGAGTACTGGAATTAGGACTCTTCAAAAGTTTGGTAGAATTCTGCACTAAAACAATCTGACCTTTGGACTTTTTTTTTCCCCCAGGGGAAGGAGATATGTAATGACTGCTTCTATTTCTTTAGAGGTTATAGGGCTGTTTCAATAGTTTAATCTCATCTTGATTTAACTTTAATAAATTGTATCTGTCTAGAAAATCATCCATTTAATTAAGATTTTCAATTTTGTGGAATACAGGTTTTTGAGGTAAGAGCTAATGCTTCTTTGAATTTCTTACTTTCTTTTTTCATTACTGGTTTTGTTTATTTGAATACTGTCTCTTTGTTTCTTCATTAACTTATCTATCTTGGTTTGCCTATCTTGTTGATTTTCTCAAAGAACCAGCTCTTGACTTTATTGATTCTTTGTATTGCTTTCTTTGTTTCCAGTGACTGATTTCAGTCCTGATTTTGATTTTTTCCTCCATCTACTCATTTTTGGTTGGCTTGCTTCTTTTTTTCTGGAATTTTCATGTATAATTTTAAATTGCTGACATGAGAACTTTCTTATTTCTTTATGGGGATACTTAGTGATATAAACTTTTCTCTTAGTACTGCTTTCATTGTGTCTCATAAATGGGGTATGTTGTGCCTTCCTTTTCATTGAATTCTAGGAAGTATTTAAGTTTTTTTCTTCATTTATTCCCTGACCCAGAGATGGTTAGAGAGTTGTTCAATTTTCATGATTAGGTAGGGTTTTCAGTGTTTCCATTGTTGAAGTCCAGCTTTAACCCATTGTAGTCCTTTTTTGTTTGTTTTTTGTTTGTTTGTTTGTTTGTTTGTTTTTTGAAACAGGGTTTCTCTGTATAGCCCTGGCTGTCCTGGAACTCACTCTATAGATCAGGCTGGCCTCGAACTCAGAAATCTGCCCATTTTGCCTCCCAAGTGCTGGGATTAAAAATGTGCACCACCACTGCCCTGCCCCATTGTAGTCTTACATGGTGTAAGGCATTACTTCAATTTTCTTATATCCACTGAGGCTTGCTTTGTGACCAATTACGTGGTCAATTTTTGTAAAGGATCATTGAGGTGCATAAGATGTCCGTTAAGTCCATTTGTTTCATAAATGTCTGTTAGTTTCATTATTTCTCTGTTTACTTTTTGTCTGGATGTCCTGTCATTTGGTGAGAGTTCAGTGTCGAAGTCTCCTACTACTAACGTGTGCAGTTTGATGTGTGGTATAAGCTTTAGTCATGATTCTTTTACAAATGTTGGTACCCTTGTGTTTATGGCATAGATCTTCAGAATTCAGATATCATCTTAGTAGATTTTTTTCCTTTGATAAATATGTCCTTCCCTATGTCTTTTGATTAATTTTGGTTGAAAGTCTACTTTATTAGATATTAGAATGACTACTTCAACTTCCTTCTTGTGTCCATTTGCTTAGAAAACTTTTTTCTACTCCTTTACTCTGAGGTCTTATCTATCTTTATTGTTGAGGTATTTTTCTTGTATACACCAGAATGAGAGCTCCTTTTTTTCATATCCATTTTATTAGCCTGTGTCTTTTTTGGGGGGGAATTGAGTCCATCAATACTGAGAGATATTAATGACCAATGATTGTTATTATTTGCTATTTTCATGTTGGTGATGTTACTGTGTGTGTGAGAGAGTGTGTGTGTGCACGCACACTTTCCTTGTGTTTGTTGATATAGAGTTAGTTATTTCCTATGTTTATTTTTTGTTTTTGTTTTTGATGTAGTTATCCTTCTTTGGTTGGAGTTTTCTTTTTAGTATTTTCTGTAGGGTTGGATTTGTGAATAGATATTGTTTGAGTTTGGCTTTGAAATATCTTGTTTTCTCCATCAGAGTTTTACTGGGTATAGTAGTCTAGGTTGGCACCTGTGGTTTTTTTTGAAGGTTATAGAATATACGTCCAGGTCTAGACTCTACCTTTTTATAGTCTCTGTTGAGAAGTCAGGTCTAATTCTGATAGGTCTGCCTTTGTATGTTACCTGGACTTTTCCTCCTGCTGCTTTTAATATACTTTCTTTTTTCTGTAGATTTTGTGTTTTGATTATTATGTCCTGGGGGATTTTCTTTTCTGGTCCAGTCTAGTTGGCGCACTATATGCTTTTTGTATGTTTATAGTCATTCCTTTCTTTAGGTTTGTAATGTTTTCTTCTCTAATTTTGTTGAGAATATTTTCTGGGCCTTGGATCTGGGACTCTGCACTTTCTTCTAGTCCTCTTATTCTTAGGTTAGGTCTTTTCATGATATCCCAGATTTCCTGGATGTTTTGTGTCAGAATTTTTTAGATTTAACATTTTCTTTGACTAGAGTATCAATTTCTTCTATTGCATCTTCTACTCCTCAGATTTTCTCTTCCATCTCCTATATTCTGTTGGTGATGCTTAAATCTGTTTTTCTTACTCCCTTCCCTAGGTTCTCTACCTCCAAGATTTCCTCAGTATATGTTTTCTTTATTGCTTCTGTTTCCACTTTCATGTCTTGTGTAGTTTGATTTATTTCATTCACTTGTTTAGTTTTATTTTCCTGCATGTCCTTAAGGGATTTGTTTCCTCACTAAAGACATCTATTCTTTTATTATTATTATTATTATTATTATTATTATTATTATTATTACTATTGGTTATTTTATTTATTTACATTGCAAATGTTATCCCCCTTCCCAATTTCCCCTCCACAAGCCCCTTATCCCTTCTGCCTTCTGTCCTGCTTGTGTGAGGATGCTTGCCCACCTAGTCACTCACTCCTGCCTCACCTCCCTAGCATTCCCCCTATGCTAGGTCATTGAGTCTCCACAGGAGCAAAGT
This sequence comes from Montemys delectorum, assembly GCA_019843815.1. Lineage (NCBI taxonomy): Eukaryota > Metazoa > Chordata > Mammalia > Rodentia > Muridae > Montemys > Montemys delectorum. The sequence continues at coordinate 30,867 of JADRCD010236026.1, forward strand.
GCTCTCTTCTCATTGATGCCAGATAAGGCAGTCCTCTGCTACATATGAACCTAGAGTCATGCGTCCCTCAGTTTGTATTTTGTTTGGTGGTTTAGTTTCTGGGAACTTCAAGGGGTTCTCTTTGGTTTATATTGTTGTTCTTCCTATAAGGTTACAAACCCCTTCAACTCCTTCAGTCCTTCCCCCAGCTCCTTGATGATATTATCTTGGATATCTTTGAGATATCTATTTATTTCCTCTTCGAAGGCCTCTATCATCTTCATAAGATTGGATTTAAAGTTATCTTCTTGTGTTTTGGTTGTGTTAGGATATCCAGGGCTTGCTGTAGTTAGGTAACTGTGCTTTAAGGGTATCATATTGCTCTGGCTTTTGTTGATTGCATTGTTTGGAGGGCCTTTAATCATCTGAATGAATTTGGCCCCTAGATTTCTTGTTGTAGTAGGTATTGGGAGCAAGGTGAACCTGGATAGTCCTGGTGGCTGTACAATCCTGTTTTGTATGTTTCAGTAGCCTCAGGTTCAATGAAGGTGGGTGGAGAAGCAGTAGGAGATTGGAGGTCCCTCTTGGAAAGCAGGCTCCTTAGGGCAGCTTGGCTTGGCCCAGAGGTTTAAGAGAGCTGGGAAGATAGATAGGAGAAGAGAAGCTTATCTATAAGGTTCAGGTGTCTAAGGGAGGTAGACAAGAGATGTCAGGAGAATGGAGGTCCCTCTGGAATAGCAGGCTGATCAGGGCAGCTTGGCTTGGACAAGAGGGCTCAGCCAGCAGGAAAGACAGGTGGAAGAAGGAAAGATTAACTCTATGGTGAAAAAGTCTGATAGAGGTGGAGGAAAGGCAGCAGGAAATGGAAGTTCTCCCTGGAAGAGAAGGCTGCTTGGAGCAGCTTTTCTTGTTTCCAAAAGCTCAGAAAGCATAAAAGATGGGTGAGGGAAGAGAAGATTCCCTGTATGCTATAATACACAGCGGTATGTGTGTATATTAATGCAGAAAAAGAATATGTCTCTGTGTGTGTGTGTGTGTATGTGTGTGTGTGTGTGTGTGTGTAAAAATGTACATGTCTGTGTATATATAGGTGTGTGTATGTGTCTGTGTGTGTCTGTGTATATGCATGGGATCATATGCTTACATTTTATACCTGACCCCAGTATTTGGAAAGCAGGCCATTGAAGACACATTTTTCCCCCCAGAGGATCTGGAAATTGTCATAGTTTAGTAAGGAAACAAAAGCCCCTAAACAATAGAATGGAGCATAATAACGACAACTTCGAAACAGAATGGATCGCAGTTCATTATTACTACAGTGAAGAATGGGCAAACTTGGCCCTATTGATAAAAAGCACTGATCAGTTTTCAACGTAAATTTCAGGCTGATGTTTTTCTTATTTTCTATTGCTTTTAGTTTTGATTGGCTGTTTATAACTCATATAATGTTTGAATTTGTGATGAAATATAGAAAGTTTGAGTAACACTCTATGAGAAATTTAAACTTAAAAATCATTTCAAACTTGGCCGCAGTAAGTCTGAAGTATTTCAGATATCTGAAAAGTAGGAAATAGAACATCCATGCATAGTTTAAATAAAGTCTTATATAATGATCTAATTTAAATTTAATAAACCATTTATTGTAGGTTAATTAAGTGCCACTTGATGATTAAAGCATATTTATTTAGATTAACAGCTTTTAGATTACTTTATCACACTTTCATGGCTAATTTAAATGTATTGTCAAGTATTAATATTTCATTTTATACCAACTTTTGAATGACATAAATTATTTAAATGATAGGATTAAAATTTTTC
>JADRCD010236028.1:0-15501 GCA_019843815.1 Montemys delectorum
TGCAGAATAGAAGTGAGGAATAGAAGTGTTGTTTTAAGTAACTAGAAGTCTGATGGAAAAGACAATATTTATAAGGAACATTTAGAAAAAAAAAGTACCCAGTATTTGTTAATTTTATTAAAGATTTATTTTCACTGGGAGGTGGCAGCTCATGCCTTTAATCCCAGCATTCGGGGGACAGACACAAGTGAATCTGAGGTTGAGACCAGCCTGGTCTATGTAGAGAGTTCCAGGATAGCCAGGTCTATGCAAGGAAACCCTGCCCCCCCCCCCAAAAAAAAGCAACCAATCAACTAACTAAAGATCTGTTTTTCTTTTTTCTTTTTTGTTTGGGGGGGGTATGTATATATGTGTGTTTCTCTAGGTGTGCGCTTGTATGTACCGTTGTAGGAGAGAAGTGGGAGGCTGGAGTGATAGTTTTTCATAAAATGGATGCTGAGAACTGAACTCTTAGCATTTGAAAGTGTGACTTAGCCCTTAGTGGCTGAGCTCTCTCTCCAGCCCTGCTGGTTTCAATAAAAACAAACCACGTGAGCCAGTTGTGGTGGTGCACACCTTTAATCCCGGCGCTTGGGAGGCAGAGGCAGGCGGATCTCTATATTATGAAGGCAGGTCCTGTTCCGAATAGCAAGTCTTGACCTGTGGCGGCAGCCAGGGCTGCAGAGTGGCTCACTTCCTGCCGGGACTATTCCCCTAGTTAAGGAGTCTGCTGTGTGTAGGAATGTGTGCCCAAGTCCCCCAAGGACTTCTCAGGACGCTGTCCCTGAGTCAGTTCTCTGACTGAAGTGGATGCTGCCAAGGTTCCCTTCTAGCTCCCACTCTGGCTCCCAGTTCCAGACTAGGATATGAGCCTCCAAGGAACACCTCAAACATAGCACACTGCTTCTTCTTCACCCATGAGGTCTGTGACCTGGGATGTCTCCTCCCCTCAGGGAAATAAAAAGGAGCCTCAGGAGCTGCCTGCCAGTGTGCCCTTCTTCTCAGACACCTTCCCCTGCTCCACCAGCCGGGAGGTGGGCAGCAGGGTGGACACGCCCCTGGGGAGAGCCCTCAGCCACATGGACTTCTTCTTTGTGGAAGGCACTCGGAAGAGGAAGCCAGAGGATGAGCTGCTACCACTGTAGAGGGGCTCTCCCGGGCTGGCCACAGCAGGTGGGTATGGAGTGGACAAAGCCCAGGGAGCTCTTGGCTCACGCGCATGCTCTGGGCTCAGTCCCACACGGGGCATGCGGAGGATTTCAGAAACCCTCCCAGGACCACAGAACCTCAGCCCTTCCAGCTCAGGACCCCAGAGATTCTGGAAAGGGAGCCCAGAGTTAAGATCGGGAGCATGTTTAATGAGTTCAGTCTGACCTCATAACCATGAGGTTGCTCACAGCTTCTGCCTCAGTCTGTCTGCACGTGCTGGGCTATCTCAGACATGTCTGTGCGTGCAGGTGCCCTTGGAGGCCACAGAACGCATTGGAACTAGAGTTAGAGATGGCTGTGAGCCACCATGTGCGTGCTGGGGATGGAACTTAGGTCCTTGGCAAGTGCTTTGAACTGCGGAGCCATCTCTCCAGCCCTAGTCTTGACTTATGTTTCTTGCTCCTAGGCTTCCGCTTGAATAGAAATAGCTGTTTGGGAGGCAGGGCGTATGCTAGGTAGAGTAATGCAAAATATGCTTATGCCACACACACACACACACACACACACACACACACACACACACACGTATTACACCTGTACTGAGCCCCTAACAGTTACCTCTGTACCTACCTAGCCCAAGGCAGGCACTTGATGGTCATGTGATACTGCCACAGTATGACCTTGGCTCCTTCTGGCATGGGTCCAGGGCTTCTACACTGGCTCCCGAGCCTGGAAGCACAGTCACTTACAGATGTTGTAGCATTTCAGCCCGGATCACCTTCATAGGTATTTTTGTCACTATCCATGAAGTCTAGAAGCCACACCAAACATTTGGACTAGCGTAGTCAATGATGTGTGACTCAGGGCAGCAATACCCCTCCAGGCCTCCATCTCCACAGTTAGAGAGTAGACAGGGGAGGAGAAGAGACAGATCTCAAGGATAACACAGGGGTTGTTCTTCTGAAGAGCATACTGACCAGTAGGGACCATACAGCACAACCCACCACCTCCTTTCCCTTGCACAGACCTTGGCTGCAACATCACGCTGGGATATCTTGTCTACATGTCTCCCAGTTTTTTGGACCAACAGGTTCCCAGCTGGGGTGGCCAACAGGCCTAGGCTATTGCACCAGCATGCCAGGGCCAGCTGAACCAAGAGAGCCTATGGGAGACTACAGCATACAGCATCTGCTTCACTCTGAAGGCCACAGCCAGCCCCACACACCCTCTACCTCTGCCTCATCTTCAGGCTCTCCAGGAAGGTGCCTGCTTCTGACCTTCACTGTCGCATCTACAGGCTGAAGGGATGGAGGTGGAGGGTCTAGCCACCATCGTCTTCTTTCTCTGGGTCCAGAACGAGGAAGTCTAGATGAGCCAGGTGGCATCAGACCTCCACAGCATCACTGGAAAAGCCTAGGGAACTTCGACTAGGCAGTCAAACAGGGCAGCGCAGAGCCCACAGGCTGGGTGGCACCAGGGGGCCAGAGGGATTAGGCTGGAAAGGAGCCCCCTGCACTTCTAACCACCGCTTCTTTGAGAGCCCCTGCCTCCCTCTGCTCTGTGGCAGAAGCTGCCTGTCTACTCCAGCGATAAAGGACGAGTACCAGCAAACAAGGCACAGGGTGACCTTTTAGGCGTCTTCGTGTACTAGAAATGATGAGGCAATGTAGGAGAGACAACTGAGCCGGCCTGAGAGGTGCCTACCCACCACATTTAGGACAATATGGATACCAAAAGGAAGGGAAATGGGAAGCTAAGCCTGGCTTGGCTCTACACCCTTGACCAATGTGCACACACACAAACACAAGTACACACAATTAATAATTACATTTTTTTTTTCAGGTTCCAAACTCTTTTGTGGCCTATAGAATAAAGAAGAACAGAGAATCCCCGTTTATGGCTTACATAGTTATAGTTAATTTAGGTATGGATTGATAAAGGACATAGAAACCTTTAGTTAGAGACTCATAGGAAACCCCATCCGTAGAAGGGTGGCTGACACGATGTACCTTCCAAAACGACGCTCTGGAGACATCAGCTGAGTACCCAAGGAGCCCTCCCACCAGACAGATAATAAAGGAGAGTGACCTGAGAGCTACCAGGAAAGGACAGAGACACCCTTGTCACTTCACGAACGACAAAGGGGGCCAAAGCAGTGACCCAGGTTAAAGGCTACAGTTTGAAACTTTGTCAAAGGGACTATAGAGAATGGGAAATAAATGTCAGGTGACAGATGGTCAATGAGCTGTATCTGTGTCATAGACGGGAACAGGGCAATCGCACTGGTTGTTTACACAACCCAGCTTCCACAACTGAGGTGGGCTCATGTGACTGTATATGAGGTCTGCAAAAATTTGGTCAAAGTGGACACATGATGACTGAAAATTAATTTATAATCAAACACATAACCACCCCAGTTGTCTGCCAGTGCTGGCCAGGGTTTTATAATGTGACTTCACTGTAGCTGTGGCTCTGAACATACAGTGTGAATGTTTTGTACTTAGCAGGCTGTCACACCACACGACCTCCAGAGATGCTGCCTGAAACACTATACACAGGTACATACATGCATACATGTGCACACATACATGCACATGTGTGCACACATACAATTGCTGTTCTACTTGACTTGAATGTCATTTTTTTAAAAATTTATATGAATACACTGTAGCTGTCTTCAGACACACCAGAAGAGGACGTCAGATCCCATTCCAGATGGTTGGGAGCCACCATGTGGTTGCTGGGATTTGAACTCAGGAGCTTTGGAAGAGCAGTCAGTGGCTTTTAACCTCTGAGCCCCTCCCTCAAGTTTCATTTTTTTAAAAAAGAATTTGGGTTGCAATTAGAACAGTTTCCAACAAATTTTAAATATTCTTAAGTGTGCTGTGTTGTTTTGTCTTACTTATTTACACAAAAGGGAATTCCGTGTATTGAGAATTATAAAAATCAAAATGTCAGGTGGCTGGAGAGATAGCTCAGGGATGAAGAGTACTGGTACGTCTTCCAGAGGTCTAGGGTTTGGTTCCTGGCACCCACAGAGTGGCTCATGACTGTAACTCCAGTTCCAAGGAGTCCAATGTCCTCTTCTAGCCTCTATGGGCACCAGGCAGATATGAGGGGCATAGACTTATATGCAGGCAAAACAACCACACACATAAAATAAAAATAGATTGAAAAAACTTAAAAATAAAATAAGAACATGAGTCAACTCTGAAAAATGTTGAAAATGTTCTATTTTCTGTCCAATCATATATTTGGCCAAGATTTAATTTATTACATAAAAATGACACAACCATCTTGGTATGCAAATCTGTTTTTATCGTTAATAACTTGTAAACTTAAGTGTAAACCAAAGTTTTTTTAAAAAAAAGTATTTAATTTGCTATTAGCAAGTGTTCTATTTGTACAATTTTTTTTTTAAAGTTTAAGGATTTTTTTTTATTAGAGTTTGAGAAAAACAGAGCAGGCAAACTATAAATCTTGGAAAAGAGAAGCCATGTCCTTTATTTAGTAAGTGGCCACATGGCAGACAAGCAGCCAGTATGGTGAGGAAAGGGGGGCGGTTGGGGGGGGGGAAGCCTTTGGGGAAGTAACGGAACAAAAGTGCCTAGAAAAGCATCCTTCAGAAAGAGACAGAGATGGAAAAGATGCAGGAAAGGTGTCCAGGCTGGCTGTTCACCACGGTGTTCATAGCTCTTTATACAGGGTCACATAGAACTTTCTCAGTTGAGATGGGCTTTGAGTGGAAGGAGTTTAAGAAGTTCTGGTGCAGAACAAACACCTTTGTTCCCAGGATTGGTGTTAAGCACAGCACACTGGCCAGTAGCTTATGTGCAGTGTATAAATACAGACAGGTAAGCCATATATGGATGGAAATGTCAGCTATTGGTTAGTCTACAGATTTAGGGGATTGTTTGCCTACATGAGAGTCTTTTTATGTTAGCATTTATGCTCAAAATGGAACAAACTGCTACTTTGTAAAATGGACACTGGCAGGGCAAGGCTTCTTGCTTACACAATATGGAGTAACTCAGAGCAGAGCTGGCTGGCTGGGATCTCCATTCTTGTCTATGTTTCTTAGGGTCAGACTTGTCTACTGATGAGCAACATAGCTAAAATATGGGCTCAAGTGTGTGTGTGCACACTTGATGAGGACTGGAGGCAGCAAGGAAGGTGTGCTGGTTTACAGCACAGAATTAGCACAGGCTGGATGCAAGTAGGTGTGTGTGTGTGTGTGTGTGTGTGTGTGTGTGTATGTGTGTGCTCACGCTCTACCTCAATCTAGTGATCTCCAAAGGTGGGGAAAATGACCCCCTATTTCAGTCTTGTGCCTAAAGGGTGTCTAGGTTTCCTCCCCATTGTGTTGTTTCTCCTGAGGAGATATACAGAGGCACCAACTCTCCCCAGGTAGGGCTCCAACACACCAAAGAATCAATCCCATCCACGTGCAGCTTTGGTCAACCAATGAGTTTATTGGGATTGTTTACTGGACTGTGAGTGATACAGGCACCCGCATCACCCAGCATGGGTGATGACTCTCTAAAGAAAACTGCATAACTGACTGCAGTCAGGTTCCCCCATGCAATTCAGGGAAAGCTACTGTTGTTTACAGTTTATAAACACTACAGAGAGGGACCTCTATCACTCCCACTACCCCCACCTCCCAAGGGCATGCTAATGGGCCCTGAGGTCTCCAGCGGTGATCACAGTCCTCATTCAAGAGAGAGCATGGATCCAACCAAGAGGAAAAAACAATGTACCACAACATCCCCTTATCAATAGTCATCTATTAACTCTTTTGAGAACTTGAATTAGATCCTCAGAACCCACCTTAAAAAGGGAAAATTGGGGAGTACTGGAGGAATGACACTTGAGATTGTCCATTGGTTTACGCAAGCACGCACTCACTTGTTCGCGCACATGCCAACAACAACAAAACCTAATAAAAATAAAAAGAGGTGGGAAGGTTGGAAAGAGCGGACTCTCAGAGGGTACGACGGGACGGAACAAGCTTGTAATCCCAGGATTTGCCAAAAGACAGTGGGAAAATGAGTACTTCAAAGCCAACATGGGTCGCGTGACCCTGTCTCAAACCACAAAATAAATGACCTGGTGTAGTGGCACACACTTGAAATCTTAGCACTTGGAAAGCAGAAGCAGGAGGATCCAAGGTTGAAGGCTGGCTTAGGCTACACATACCCAATGAGTTCAAGGCCAGTCCGCGTTTGCAGGAGACCCTGTTTCAACAAACCAAAACAGGAAAACGAGCCTCCGGGCAAACGGAGCAAGCTCACCGAGATTAGCCTCCACACAAGCAGAAGGCTAGTTCCTTGTGGCTGGGTTTCAGAGGACTCCCCAAGTCCTCAGGCTTTTCCAGGCCTGTAAGACTAGAAGGATGCTGATGAGCTTGGACCAAGGGCTTTAAAAGTTTTAATTTCTAAAGAAAAAAAGATAACTTGTCGAGAGTGGAAAATCTCAACAGAATGTCCTCGGGGGTAGGCGCTGGGCCCACCCAACCCCCGCATCAGGAGACTAGTCGACGTTCGGGCGTTTCCACTCTGCTAGGGGAGGCACCCTTGGGTGGAACCCGGAAAGTGAATCAGCAGTTGGCAGTGCCTGGCAAGGCAGGGCAAAACCGCCGCCCTGGGGGCCGGGAGGACCAGGAGCCGAACAGACCCCAGGCAGTGAGCGCACACAGAGCAGAGCAGCCACCGGGCAGGGAGCCTCCTGAGCCAAGCCGACTCTGGGCGGTGCGCTCTCAGATTGGTGCGGACTCGGGATGGGGTGCGTTCAGAGCAGAGCAGACTTGGGGCGGGGCGCACCGGAGCCGAACAGGATAAGGGTAGGGAGCATCTTGAGCTGAGCAGACTCGGGGCGGAGCGCACTCACAAGGCAGCAGCTCGGGGCGTGGTCAGGGCGGGGCCCGGCCGGCGGGAAGGCGGAAGGACACTTTAGAATTTGCGCCTCGGGTTTTCACCTATAAGATCCCGAAGCCTCTTGGCCCAGAACGCCCGAGACCGCAGAATGGAGGCCAGGCTGCTATGGTTCTGCAACTGGAGCACGCTGGGCGTGTGCGCCGCACTCAAACTGCCGCAGATCTACGCGCAGCTGGCGGCGCGCAGCGCGCGGGGCATCAGCCTCCCTAGTTTACTTTTGGAGCTGGCGGGGTAAGGTCCCGGGAGGCCTGCGAGGAACTAGGAGTCTAGGGAACTAAGGGTTAACTCAGGAGGCTCGGGGCTAGGAGGTGCTTACCCGGGCGCTCCCACCCACCTCCCCTGCTTTTTTCCAAATCCCAGGATTTGCCTGTGCATGCCCATTTTATAGATTCAGCGAAGTCACTCACACACACACACACACACACACACCACCCCCAGCCCCCGGTCCTTAACGACAACCTTCTGGCCGCGGGCAAAACCATTTGCACCTTCAGTCTTTTACCATCCCTAACCTCACCCGGCACCACCCACATTCTTTCTTGCTTTGAGTCTCCAGCCAGTAAACCAGGTGTTAGGCTATTCAAGTTACAAGATTTAATGATTTCATGTGGAGAGGAAGATGAAGAACTTGGGTCTCCTGGCCGTTTGAAAACTGGGCTGGGGTCCAACACGTAGGGATGGGCTGTGACTGCTGCAGGAGCCAAGTTCTCGGTAGCCTTGGCTATGTGTAGTTACTAGTAAGGGGCTTCAAGGTGTACCTTTCCAGGGACGCTTGATGGTAGGCGGGCTCTGGAGGGTTCCTGGTCCGTTGGCTGCATAGTACTAGATAGAGTATGTGCATTTCAGAGAAGGGAGAGACTGTCAGGGTGAGAGGTAAGGCAAAAGACAGAATGAAGGATGCAGAAGTGAGCCTGGCTGGGGCAGAGGATGCGGGGTGTTAAAGCAGGAGAGCTATTTGACCTCTGGTTTGCTAAGTTCTTCATGGGCATCTGAAGCTGAGGCTTCAGGGTGCAGGACTGAATAGAAAGCTCAAGGATTGCCTACAGAGTGCCAACCCAACATCTCCTACTCTGCCTCTACCTCTTTGCTGCCTGGCTTTAAACTCATAAACTCAACCAGAGATGGTCTCGAATCCAACAGCTGACCCCAGTAGAAAACAGCTCTGTCCATGGACTGTTCCCCGGGATCCGGAAGGGTCTTGCAGTCGATCATGATGTAGATAGTTGGCTCTTTCTGGAGCTCCCAAAGGCCTCCCTTTCTCCCTTCGAGGCAGTGGGCGGGTTTGGCAGAGTTAAGACCAGCTCTGTGGCCAGAAGGCATGAGTATGCTCCACCACTGAAATCTAATAGTTATTTATCCCTACTTCCGCCAGCAGTTTACTACAGTGGTTCCTAGTTCGTGAGAACTTTCTGAAGGTCCTTCTGGAGCCCCTACACACATTCCTTCTTTAATCCTCAAGCAGCTTTAGGTGAAAGTTGTTTTAATCCAAAGGTAGGAACAATAGGAATAGGAGGGGCAATCTAGAGGGATCCTGTGGGTTTACTTTGACTGCTCCCTCCCCCTCCTCCTTACATGGCTAGGGTGGTCACTACAATTCTGTCTCCCTTCTGGGCCTTCCTTGCCTGCCTGCCTGCCTGCCTGCCCCTCACTAGCCAGATGGTCTCTGAGGCATCAGGACCATGCTAAAAGACACCACTGTCAAACCAACTGGCATACTCCAGGGATTATGCCTTGGGGGCATAGGCCCTCTTTAGATTTCAATCTGAAAGCTCAAACTCTAAAATCATGATTTGAGGGAATTGGCTCTTGGCCACAGCCTACTTTAATGACACCAGAGACTCCATGCCTGGTTGACCATTGCTTTAGAGAAACTTTAAAAACAGAGAAGTACTTATGTACCATCCCCAGGGCACAGGGGTCCCTCTAAAAGCATAACAACCAGAACTAGGACAACATCTTGTGGTGAGACTTACCCTTGGCCTTGTCTTTTGGACCTTAGTTTCCCCACATGATTGATATGATGAGGAAGGCAGTGTAGGTAACCCTGAAGGTGTTTGGCTGACCCTCAAGGACTATTGGATACAACATATGGATCTCTGGCAATACTCCTGAAGGTCTATCCTCAGGTCAATCACACACATGATGAAGACCACATAGGCTAGTGTTGGGTAAATGTGCCAGTGTCTGGGATCTGGGGGGTTGGGCACAGGGTGGGCTGTGAATATATACATCTCCTGTCTGCAGGTTCCTGGTCTTCCTTCGTTATCAACATTACTATGGGAATCCACTGCTCACCTACCTGGAATATCCCATTCTCATCGCACAAGGTAAATGGCCCCCTAGTCCCCAGCCTTCCCACCTGCTGTCTTGCCCATCTCACAGAGCCTCTTCTTTCAGACATTGTCCTCCTGCTCTTCGTCTTTCATTTCAATGGGAACGTGAAGCAAGCCTTACCCTACTTGGCCATGTATCCTTCCTGCATATGAGCTGAAGACAGAGATGGAGGGGCTAAGGAAGGGGGCTCAGTTGTGGCATACAAGAGACCCTGGATTCTGTGCTCAGCACCACGAATCACAAATTCTAGTCATGACATATACCTTAGTACAGTTGCTGCTAGAAGTGATCTCCCTAATAGGATGATGCCCCATTGCCCTCCAAGACCCAGTGGGGTGTAGATTTGCTGTGTCCCTGCTGAACATGAGAAATGTGCAGTCACCCTGCTAAGAGCAACACGCTCCATCTGTGCTTACCTTGGGCACTCCTCCCTCCCTCCCTTCCTCTTTCCTTCCCTTCCTTCCTTCCCTCGGTGAGCATGTCCCCAGGGGAGTAATAACATGAATGTGCCTGGCACCAAGTCCCATGCAGGATGCACCTGGCAGGTGCCTCTCAGTGGGTAAGCAGCAGCTGGATGGGTTCCACTAACCACACACCTATGCAAAACTGTAATTTAGAGGCCGAGCCTTGTCATCTGGGTGGTTGTGTTGGAGGCTTACAGTACAGAATGGCCAGCCATCAGACTGTGCCACTCAGTGGAATTATCTATGTAAAGGGTGAGATTTCATGTCATGTTTAGTTCACTTTTCTTTAATTTCATCCTCTTTAAAAGGCCAAGAAAGTGTTTGCATGGTAGTGGCAGTCAGCTAATCCTGCTGCCTCCATGATATGGCTACGCCCCGGGATTGGGCAAATCTTGACCAGAAGCTATCTTGGATGGCTAAGATTCCCCTCCCTCCATAGAAGGAGGGAGAGCATAGCTGTGGTCCACTTGTGTTCTGAGGTCTTTTCCAAGGGGGTGTTGTTGCCCTCATCTTCCGTGTAGCTGAGGATGACCTTCAATTCTTCCTCTTGCAGTCTCCACCTCCTAAATGCCATGGTTACAGGCTTGGGACACTACATTTTGCAGAGAATGCTTCAATAAGTTTAGCACAGCTGGATGTTTGCCATTGCTGCCTCCTGGCATAGACCATGTTTACTATAATCTCTTCACCTACTTAATGTGACCATGGTTTTCAGCCACCTTTGGCTTTCTTCTGTTTGCTGACAGCAATGTGAGAGGTGGACAAGGCAAGGAAGGAAACCCAAGGCAAAGTAATGGGAAGTGACTTGCTCTTCCCAGTCACTGCTACTCAGACCATGGCTCCCCAACTGCCCCCCCCCCCCCTCATAGCTTGATATTTTTGCTCTGGTTGGGTCCCTTTGTTTCATGTAGTCACTGAGCTTCCTGCACAGGCCAGATGGAAAGTGGTTCCTCCTTACCTACCGCTGCGCACCCCAACTAGTGTGCTTTTACAAGAGAACTAGTGGGAAAGGGGTGGAGTCAGTAAAAAGCTCACACACAGCACTCCAGTTTTGCAGAACACCTCTCTTTTGCAAGGCTGGACCTTTTTCTAAGTGCTTAATTTTAACAATGCCTTAGAGATGTCTCCATGGTTAGAAAACCAGGAGACAGGGTTAAGAGCACTGGCTGCTCGCTCTTCCAAATTACCCAGGTTCACTTCCCAGCACTCACATGGCAGCTCACAACTGTCTGGAACTCCAGTTACAGGGGATCCAGCACTCTCACACAGACACACATGCTGGCAAAATGCCAATTACATAAAACAAAAATAATGTATTAAAAGGGAAGAAAAACCAGCTGAAAGTTATAGCCCTGTGAATATTTCCAGTCACAGATTACAGTGTGTGAGCCCAGGTCTGTATTTTCTTCTGTTCTTTTAACTCAGAGCAGATGTTCATGTGCAACACCTTGCATCTTTCCCAAACTACACACAGTCCAGCAGAACAGTCCTCCCACTCTACCTTGCCTTCTGTGTCACCCTCTGTGGTCTGGTTTGGTCTGTGCAGGACAAGATGGGAGGGGTGGGTGGGCCTACCAGTAACTCACCACTGGGTCCCTTAGCACTTGACCAGATTTGTGTCTTCTTGGTTCATCCTCAGCCTGCAGAAATGGATCATCGACTTGGCCATGGTGAGTGGCACCACTAACAGACTGAAAAAGCAGAAACCTTCTCTCTGTCCCACATCACTTCAGAGCAGTGGCTCTCTGCAGGGAACTACAGAGTAAGCTTGGCTTAGTGGCCTTCAGAGGCATGCACGCATTATAGGTTTTTCAGGATAGAGTCCATGGCTTCGGGGGCACAATATGCCTTCTAGTTCCTGAGACCAACACACTTCCTCGGCCAGCAAAACATTCAAGCCAATTTGTTTCTCTGTATGTTCCCTTACTAGTCAAGGAAGCATGGAAACTTGAGGGAACAACTGGTCTTGAACATTGATCTCATCAATCTTGTTTTTCCTATATAGTTTGCAAATGTCATTGTATCCTGGCAATTACAACTACTCATTCTGGCAATTACAATATACTGTTTCTGATAAAGGTATAAAAAGTCTGGTCTGGTTGCTCTCAATAAAATGGTCACAACTTCCCTCAAGTTTTGCTGTGGCCCACTGGCCTGGTTTCATTAAGGCCATTATCAGGTGACCTTGGCCAGTAAGTAAATGAGGGTGCTTATAGTTCTTAACCTTTCAAATGATGTGATGCGTGATGATGATATGGGGATGCATGCAGGCATTTGCAGTAGTAAGTTATGGTCATCAGGACCCACAGCAATCTTCCCCACCCACTGAGCCATCTTGCCATCCCTAGCAGCTTAATATTTAAAAAATCAACTTTTCCCTTTCCTCCACTCTGACTTCGCCTTCAGTCCCTCTACAAGCATTTACTGTGCACCTGCTCCCTGGCAGAATTGGGGACTGGTACTTTGCAATGGCCACATACAGCTTACTCACATCTCCGCTTCTTCCCAGTCCCTTGTCTGCACTGGATTATTTTGTGAGAAAACATGTTTTCCCTTGAGTGTGTGTTGACACTACCAGGGTTCTCTCATGGCCCAGTCCCAAAGTTGGCTTTGTCATGACAAAGACATGTCTGACACTCAAGGGCAGCTTATCCATTCAGACATAGCCATGTTGTAACCCACTTTGGGTGTCTCTCTCTTTTTGGCTTCTAACTACCACAATGATGTGGCCTGATCTTCCTTTGCTTTATTCAGCACCCCAATTTCTCAAGAGCTGTTTTCCCCACAGGCTTCCCTGGCTGGGGTTAGCCTTTTTTCAAGCCAGTTGCCCAACTTGCACTGTAACTTTTGTCTGTGCAGGTCTGGCAATGCCCCTCCTCTGCCCACAAACACGCCAGCACTCCTTGTTCCATGGTTCTTCCCTGCAGAACTCCATCTCTTACCCTCAAGGACCTATGGAGGTCAGCCATATAGGTGCTATTGTCTCAACAGAAAGCAGAGCAGGTACTGTCCTCCAGAGCCTGTCAAGGGCCCTGAGACTGCCACTTATGTGAAAGCCAGTCCCATCCCACTTTGCATGCGCCACCCTCAAACTTTCACTATAGATCAGGGTCTCTACTATTCACTCGGTTCTCTTGCCTGGCTTTCAAACATACCACTTTCTGTGGTCTTTCCTAATATGTTCTGCCTCCTCATTTTCCTGAATTTTTAAATGTTGCTCATGCCACCCTGCTCAGCCTGGGTGACTGCAGTGGCCTCCCTCTGGCCTGTCTGAGTCTAGAAGCTCCTGTGGAGATGGGGCCTGATGAGTTGATAGTCAATTTGCAAGGCTTTCTTTTCTGAGAGGTAACAGGAGACAGGGCACTCAGGATGGGAAATAGACACAAGGCTCCTGGGGCTAGTTTGGAAGTTGGTCAGTTAAGTGCTGTTCCAGGATGGAAGAGTAGGGGACAGGTGAGTCTGCAGCCAGGTCTGTGATCCCTCTACTAGCTCTAGCCAATTCACCCTCTACCACAGAGGCAGCTGAGAGTCATTCTTCACCAAACTGAAGATTCAAACTTTAGCAGGCTGGGGATGGCAAGATTTGAAAATCTGGCTGAGAAAGCACTGTATCTGGGCTGATGACTTAGTGGTTAAAGGTGCTTACTGCCAAGCCTGACAACCTGAGTTCAATCCCCAGGATCACATGGTGGGAGGAAAACTGGCTCCCATGAGTTATGTCTCCTCTCCAGAGAATAAAATGTAAAGAAAAATTAAATAAATGAAAAATAATCAAAGCACTATACCTAGTCATTTATCTTTTTAGGTTCCTGACTCTCTCATTTTATCCACAATAGAACTTATGCACAGTCATTAGTGCAGCCAGTAAGTTTGCCCAGCTCCAGTATTTGTGGAAGGCACAAGATTCAGGAGCTGTGAGCGCACTGACCTGGGGCCTCTCTGCCTACACCTGTGCAAGTAAGATAACCACTCTCTAGGGACTGTTTTTCATCAATATCAGGATCTTCCTGGTATTAACTGACTGTCTCATATTAATATATTTGTACTTAACTATTCAACAGAACCTGTGAAGAGTATCTTTGTGTACAAGGGGGTGTAATGCAGACTATGGCTGACTGAGTACTGGCTTCAACTGTTACCCGGGGTCCTGTTCACTACAGAGGGTTGTTAATGGAGAAAGAAACTAAACAACAACAAACCCCACAAAACACTGGTTAGACAGGAAAAGCTTGTTTTCTCCAAGCCT
Organism: Montemys delectorum; assembly: GCA_019843815.1. Classification (NCBI taxonomy): domain Eukaryota; kingdom Metazoa; phylum Chordata; class Mammalia; order Rodentia; family Muridae; genus Montemys; species Montemys delectorum. The sequence continues at coordinate 14,109 of JADRCD010236028.1, forward strand.
TAATTTCTTACCTGTGAAAAATGAGGTGGACTTTAATGCTTAAGGGATTTTTGCCAAGCATGGTAGTGCATACCTTAGTCACAATACTCAGGAAGCAGAAGCAACTGGGTCTCTGGGAGTTCAAGGCCAGCCAGTGGTACAGTGAGGCCTCGTCTCAAAACATATGGTATTTAAAACACTTTAAAATTTTTATGTACATTGGTGTTTTGCCTAAATTTATGTATGCGCACCATATGTATACCTGGTACCCTCACGGGCCGGAAGAGGGAGTCACATCCTCTAGGACTAGCGTTATATACCCCCACGTGGGTGCTGGGAATTGAACCCAGGTCCTCTGGAAAAGAAGACAGTGCTTTTAACTGCTGAGGCATCCCTCCAGCCTATCTACTTTTGTCTTTGTAATATGTGTGCGTGCACATGTATGTGTATGTATGTGTATATATATGTGTGTGTGTAATCCTTTCTTCAGCTAAAATGCCTAGAAGCTCAATATGCAAATGAGACTTTTTGTTTTTGTTTTTTTGTTTTGTTTTTTTTTGTTTTTTTGTTTTTCAAGACAGTTTCTCTGTGTAGCCCTGGCTGTCCTGGAACTCACTCTGTAGATCAGGCTGGCCTTGAACTCAGAAATCCACCTGCCTCTGCTTCCCAAGTGCTGGGATTAAAGGCGTGCGCCACCACCGCCTGGAGCAAATGAGACTTTTTAAGGCTTTTTTTTTTTTTTCCTTTTCTTAGGGTGGGCATATGGAAAGATTAGATTCAAGAAGTTAGTACATATTGTTATAGTAAGATGGAAAGGCATGAGCTAAATAGAAATATTAAAATGTGTGGGAATCAAGTTATTTATTGCTATGAATTTTCTTTTACAGCAAGAATAATAACAACTTTAATGACCACCAGTGACTTGACAGGTAAGTAAAAACTTTTGACTTCCTATTTGCATTTTTTTGGTGAGACTGGGTCTCCATATGGAATCCATTATAAGGCTTACCAGATCCATTTGATGGAATTGGGCTACAGATTCAAAAGACAAAATAACACACATTTAGTCCTCCAGTGGTGGCTGTCTCTATTAAGCACCTACTTCTTGCAGTCCTTGGGGAGGAACATACCTAAGGGAGTCAACTCTCATCCTGGAGTTTCTACTTCAACAAGGAAATTGGACAGGAGTCCTACAATTAGCTGCTGAATTATGCTGTGCAATGGGTTTTCAGAATAGGCATAGGTGTGGGGCATGCACTTGTAGTCCCATGCACTTAAGCAGCTGAGGCAACAGAGCCAGGCCAGCCTAGGAGAAACAGTCTCCAAAACAAAAATGAGAGACACCAGGGAGAGAGCGAGCAGCGGGCCAGGGAGCTGAAGGACCTGGGTGTACTCACAGGGAGCTGAAGGACCT
>JADRCD010236028.1:15511-29489 GCA_019843815.1 Montemys delectorum
CAGGGAGCTGAAGGACCTGGGTGTACTCACAGGGAGCTGAAGGACCTGGGTGTACTCACAGGGAGCTGAAGGACCTGGGTGTACTCACAGGGAGCTGAAGGACCTGGGTGTACTCACAGGGAGCTGAGAGCAGAATCTGCAGAGGAACAAGGTCTTAAAAGCTAAATAAGGATTTGATCAGAGGAGTAACACCTAACATGACCAGGGCTGGCCATACCAAGTAGTTCAGGACACAGGAAGCAGCAAGTTTGGAGACGGAAGGAGAGGAGGGAAGTGAGGCTGGCAGGAGCCAGAGAGGAAAGAAATAAGACATGCCTTTGAGCAGAAAGACACCTCCAACTGTGTTTTAAAGGCAGTGAGCACACATATACAAGAAAGCTAAGAAAATACTTTGGCTAACTGAAAGGGATTAATTAATCCCTTAAGCTGTTCTCAACTCCTGACACAACATTTTTGGAAAGTGACAAAACGGAAACCTAAACAAATGGTTTAGGTAAATGTCCTCCGCACCAGACCTTTAAGTGAAGTCGCATACTTTTGTCAGCTCTGATTTTAGTGACAAGATAGAAAAGGAGACAGGCCTTGTCCTGTGGGACATGAGTTCACAGGAGAGAAAGGACATAATTAAACAGCAAAGATCCTGCACATATAAAGCCTGTATTTAAAAGACCAAGAATGCTCCCACTGTAGGCTGTTTCTTATCTGTCACCACTGTTCCTAGGTGACCAGCTTTTAAAAACAGTATGGCCAGCTGGGTGTGGTACACACGTGTAGTCCCAGTACTGGGGAGGCAGAGGTAGGCTGATTTCTGTGAATTCAGGGCACACCTGATTACATAAAAAGTACCAAAACAGCCAGGACTACATAAGGACATCCTACCTCCACCTCCAACACACACAAAGGGTTATTACTATGCCATATATATGTAGCTCATTTGGTAAAATGGCTTGTCTTGCATGTAGGGAGCTCTGGCTTTAATCCTGGGCGTGTCTAAAATTGTACCCCAGCATTTGGGATGCAGATGCAGGAGAATCAGGAGTTTAAAGCCATCCTCAGCTACAGAGTTTGAGTCCGTGAGACCTGTCATAAAACAAACACAGCCTTCATGTCTTAAAGGGCAAGTTAGGCCACTGTCCTCATGATCTCTCAGTCACATTTTTAACTGGCGACTTCATTATACAGCATGTACTGACACTGGGCTGATTTCTCAGATACAGCTTCATGAGATGCAATCTTTGCTGTGCTGCCCAGGTTGGCTTTTCCCTCGGGCCTCAAGCAGTCATCCTCCCTCAGCCTCCCTCATGGATCCCTAAGCAGGGCCCACCACTTGACTAGAATGGTCTTCATAGAATGCAGCATTTTGAGACAGCCGTGTCCTTGAGACATAAGCAAAGAGGTCTTAGTTGCACTTCTTAGCCAGAGCCATATTACTTCAATGAAACACTTAGAATGCATGGCTGTTGTGTCCAGGTGGGCATTTCTACAGGAAAGTCCTTTTCCTAGACATGTCTGGAACCAATGTTCTCACAATTTGTTGTTTTCTCTAGGGTCAGGGTGAAACTTTACACAGGCTTCTAATTAAAGAGTATAATGTCCAGTTTTTTTTAATGTTGGAACTTTCTTTTCATTTATTTCAGTTCTTATACGTTTTGTGATCATGTTGGCTTTAAATATATGGGTAACAGCAACGGTACTTCACTACCGGAAGTCTGTCACCAAAGCTGAATGATAGATGTATTTCTACACACAGTGGACTTCAAATGACTGCGCCAGATGATGCACCATTGCTTTTCATCGCTACGTTTAAAATCTTTTACTATTCAACCATTTCAGAAACTTTAAAGCAGGGTTGTTAAACTTGAAAAAGCCACTTAGCTGAATATGGAAGTGCAAACCTATAATCCTAGCACTTGGGAGTCTGAGATAGCCTGGGTTACACAGCAAACTCAGAGAAGGAAGACAAGGAGAGAGGGAAAGAGACACTTGTTTAAAATGCCAACTTCCTTCCCTACTCCCCTAAGGTTGTGGAAGGGCTTAGATTGGGCTGTGGTTTTTTTATCCCTTCCTTCCCCACAAGACAAAGTCTCACTACATAGCCCAAGCTATCCTCCAACCTGTGATCTTCCATCAGCCTTCTGAACACTGGGAGTGCTGGATAAGAGTGGACCACAACACCTGACTTTGACAACTCAAATGATGGAACCTGCCCATCTTCACCCTTAAAGTCATGATTAAGTTCCCCGAAGAGCTAGCTACAGCTACACTGTGGCTTTCAGAATATTAAGTAGTCTTCTCACAATGAGTGGGGTCTGCTCAGTCACAAGTGGAACTGTTCACACCTGGGCAATTTAACTCTTCCATAAACTAGGGCTTGGCCTTGTATGTCATAATGCAGTATATCATCCTCTCAAGCCAAGCAGGGCTATCAAAGTATGCTGAGATGTAACTGGGCTCATATACGAAGCAGTCCTCCAACACAGCGTGCCTTAGGGAGTTCCTAAACAGAGCCTCATCTGTTTAGATGAAAAAATGTCAATTGTCTCTCGATTTAAGCACAATCCCACCATTTTTTAAAGGGCTATATCTCACCATTATCATTGCTGGAACTTAGTATAGGTTATAGCTACTGGAAGGTATACATACAGTAAATATTACTGCTAAGTCCTACCCAATTCTTAGGGATTTTATTCATACTAAAGTAAGAATATCCTAAGCATATCCTAAGCATTGTTGTCTGCAGTACTTCCTCTGATGTTTTATAAATCCGACCTTTAAAAGCTCAGTTTCTTCTTCTACGTGAATGTCATTATTCTGGTATACTGCAAGAAAGCAAATGATGTTTACTGGAAAGTGTTTAGTTTTCTATATTTAATAAACTTTAATTTGTTGAACTCCACTGAGTCTTAAGTTGTCATAAATTCTTAGTTAGGTAGGTATAACTCATTAGCAAGCCAGCTAATCTCGTTAGGTCAATTGCCCTGGACACGGAAGAGAGAAATACTACATCTAAACATAAATCATTCTATGGTTATTTCAACCAGTTCATCTTTCCTCACATATACTGACAATCAGACCATTAACCTGTTAATTAGTTTTATATAAACTGTAGCCAACAAGTGTTTTAGATATATTCATTCAGGACTTTTATCACTACTTAAAGCAGTTCTTTTAAATAAAAACAAAAAACCAAACAAACAAACCCACAAACCTTCCCCTTTAGTTACTCAAGCTGGCCTCAGACTCATCTTTCTGCCCTCATCTCATCAGTGTATTTTACCAGCATGCATCCCCACCACTGGCCATTTCCCCACTTTTGGAAGGAACACCTGAATTACTTCAGCTGTCTCACATGCGCTACCATCGTATTTCAAACCAACAGGCAGAGTCTCCAGTTTACAGAATACCCAACCCCAGAACAAAAGGCAGCCATAGATTCCAGTAAGGCACTTTCTAGAAGTGTGTCCATCATACTATTTTCAGATAGAAAGGCACTCTGTGCCCTCTACCCTCCCCACCTGAGACCAGACATTTAAGCCTGCAAACCCAAAGTGAATCGGAGATGGACTCTAGAACTAAACTCTCCAGGCAGTAAGGCAGAAGTGATTTTACTCTGATGACATCACCTCATCTACTATTAGCATCCTTTAAGGAGACAGGTTAATAAGAAGCTGCAGCATTCCACAACTATTTCACAGGAAAAGATGCTTACATCTTAGTTTCTTTTATTTATTTTTTAAACAAAAAGCAGGCATAAAAATACAATTACATTACTACAAAGATGCAACAAAATAAAAAATAAATCAAGAAGGGATGATTTTTTTTTGTTGGGGGAAGGGGCTGGTCCAAGATGACTCTCTAAATCATGCAGTTTATAATTTATTACAGTTGCAAACAAAAGTCACCACAGGGAAGGGAACAAGATGAGGTCCCAGGAAAGAACACTCAGCACTGTCACACAGTGCTTGTCAAAGTGCTTTAACATTGGCTGTGGCACCTCCACGAGCCAGGGGAGCTGAAGTCATCTTCAGACAGAAAAACGAGAATCAGTAGCAGTCAAGGGCCTGAGAAGCTCGGAAGCTACTTGCTTTACTGGGGGCTTCAACATGCTGCTTAAAGCATCTCTATAAGGTTAACTAGTGTCGGAGTTTCTCGTACTTCACCCTGGGAATCCTAACAGATTGACAGCAGCAGTATGACATTTTCAGTTGGTTGGCAGCCTCGAGCATGTCTCACTAGGATCTACATACAAACTGAGAAAAGCCCCTCTAGAGTCTGGCCTCTCAAAGGCTGGCCACAAACAGCAGCCTTCCCTTGAGATCACAATTTCTTTAAATCTTGTTTTGAGATGTTACTGAAAATTAATGCTTAAAAATTAATTCTACATTAATTTTCAACAGTAATACTGGTACTTAAGTTTTTCTTTGACTTCTGTTATTTTTATTCCACAAAGCAAAAGAATAGCATCCAACTAAGGAAATCCAGCATTCCCTGTCTTTTAGGTCCCAAATACAAGTATTTACAGCTCTGGGGGACCGAACAAAGGAAGCAGTATTTGTGCTGTTATGAATTTATCTTGAAGGACTGGAGGCCTCAAGAAAAAAGGAAACTGGCACAAAATTAGGTTGCTCTTGTAATGATTGTTGGGTTGGGGAGAAAACGGCAGGTACAAAATGACAATGGGAAAAGTAAATGCTTCTCTAAGATCATGTGTTTTTACTTGGAATTCTGACAGTTGGACAAATAACCTTATAAATCTCTATTAAGTCATATGTGAAGACGTTCCATGGAGAGATTTTTTTCACCCCTCAGAATGTTTTATTCCCCTGAATCCTTCACATTGTCTTATACAGTTGTATCACACCATGATTCTCCAAACTCTTATACATATATACATGAATAGCATCCAAAATTAAAACTTTTGCCTTTTTTACTCAAATACTTCAATTATTCATGTGTAAACTTGACATTATTTCACCTTAATAAAGTTTATTAAAAATATATATATATATATATACTCTCCAATTCAGAATAGGATAGAACCTCCCATAGTAACAAAATCTTTATATAAAATATTAATTCAGTCTCCTTTTAAACAACTCTAATGAATGGAAATAGTTCTTCTATATAAATTTTATATATTTTCATTTTTAAACCTGAAGGAAGAAGGGTGGGGGAAGAGGGAGGAAGCAAGTTGTGTTCCAAACCAGGGCACAGCTGCTTCCAGGGAAATGGCATGTACATATAATCTTAACAGACAGCATGAAAGATGCAAACTGGGCCATCTGAAGGTCACAGAATTGGATTAGTATATCAGTGGGCCAACAGCCACTATTTTAGGATCAAACTTTTTACAACATCTCTACACTGACCCCAGAAGGAAGCAATCAAAAATGTCTACTGGCTTCACTAAAATATCAGGCAAACATTTCAATATCATATTGAACTTTGCATATGTACAGAGCCTGATGCTGCCCACTGCTGTACTCTGCTGTGGAGTTAAGCACACTTACCTGGGCCAGTAGCATGGCAGGATAGGTCCTACCTGTTCTCTAGTCTCAGCAGCATTTAACAGTAAAAATCAAATTAAACACTTTTGAGGCTGCCTCTTCCCAGATATCAAAGCTGAAATACTGCCACACACAGGTGTTTGTTTTAGGATTACATTTAAATATTTAAAATATATCTACACAGTACATGTTAGTTCCTTATATTTGAGACAATTTTGAATATTGAATGAAAATGTGAAAAATTGTCTTTACCATAAATAAAAACACATCTAGGGTAACCAGAAAGTTCAAAGCAAAGGGAATATTCTATAGTCATAGACTAGCCGAAGTCTGTAAAAAGGTATGAAAAAATAACAGATGTACATCACACACATTAGTTTCAATATAATCCATTATTGTTTCTATGACCAAGTACATTAAAAACCGTTATACATCAAATAGGCTGACACTGATAGAACTACCACACGTAAAATAGTGCACTACTTTCCCCACAAAGCAAGCTGCATCCTAAGAGCTGGTAAACACTTGTTCTTTCTTTAGTTAAATATAGAAAAGGGTTGAGATTTGGGGGGAGAGAAAATTAAATTAAGGCATTCAAAATGGGTAAAGTTGTCTACCTTAAGCATTAGGAAACTGGAATAATTAACTTCAAATTTCTTGTTACAGTTATTTTTTTTACACAAACATGCAACTCCTTATCAGGTACATGAATGAAGAATATAAACTCCAACATTATGGCTTTATACAAGTGCATAGTTGCAACTGAAATAATGATATCTGATTAATGTGTATAAAAAATAAAATGGTAAGTTAAAAAAAAACCTTGCAGTATTACAGTACAATGTGTTTATGTGTATGTGTGTGTGTGTGTGTGTATATATATATATATATATACATATCCATATATATGTATGTATACATATATATATGAGGCTCACTCATGTATATACATACATGAACACAACATCATGGTCACTTCTTAAAGACGCTATCAGCATCACTGTAGTGGGATTCACTCCCAAGTTCTTCTGGCTAATATGCTGGTGAAACTCTCTGTTGAAGCTGAAATGTGATTTCTTTAAACTCTTCTCAGTCCTGTGCAATGTAGTGTGACTGCCAAGAGCTTTATGAAGCAAGTCTGGGAGAACTGTAGGACACCTTTACTCACCAACCACTGTTTGTTCAACTTGTTTCAAAGTAGCCCAGAAAAACCTCTCCATGATTGGTAATTATTTCAGGGGGAAAGTAGCGCAAGCATGTGCACGCGCACGTGTGGTGTATGTATGTGTCTCAGTAAAATATAAGCTTTTTAGTTAAGTTTTGAGAAATCATGTTTCAGTCTTGTGGCTGGAAGAATATGATCCCCTTCAATAACTGCTTTCATAGAAGGCAGTTAGCTAGAAAAGAAGGAAAAATAATGTTAGTTGATATAGCTAAGTAAGAGACAGTTAAATTCCCTGAGAACATTTCACTTTTATCATTAAACTGTATTTCCTCTAAAACCCAATTCATGCATTAACAAATTCAATTATATTTCTTAATTTTAGGTACATGCAACTACATTTCTTCTAAATACAACAATGGACTTTCTAAGTCCTATACTAGCCACAAACATTCAGTGCAGTTAATCAGCAATATTAGGGCTTAACAAGGTACAACAGGGTCTTTGAGTGCTGAACTACTAGCTGCCTTATACAGTTGAAAGAAAGAGTAGGGCTTATAGTGTGGCTCTACATACTCTAGGACCTCGAGGCACATTTTTCCTAACTGTAACATAGGAGTAAAAGGGCTAGACTCTAGCTGCTAGAGTACAGCTCAGGGGTAGAACACTTGTCTAACAAGCCCAAGGCCCTGGGTTCCATCTTCCCTATCACAAAACAAAACAAACTAAAAGAGGAATAAACACACTGTAGTATACATATGTAAGACACACACAAGCCTGGATATAGAGGTAGTACATGATGTAAGTACATGTCCTCCAACATGTTCAGTTGACATGGATTACTTATGTGTCTATTCTATTTGAAGGCTTAAAGTCATAAGACTTAACTTTCATTCAATCTTGTTCTTAAGCAAACTATTTTACACTCTCCTTTTCTGTCCTCTGAGGCAGGGTCTCACTATCCAGCCTGAACTGGTATGGATTTCATAAGCCTCTTGCCTCAGTCTGCAGAGTGGGAACTGCAGCCTTGCATGTTGCAATGCCTACTGTCTTCTTTTTGAGACAAGGTCTCATAGCCTTGTCTGGCCAAAATTCACTATGTAGCTGGAAGATGACCTTGAACTCCTCATTTTTCTGCTCCTACCCCCAACCTCCAAGTGCAGGGATTCTAAGTGGGCCACAATGCCTGGCTTTACATTTCTTTAAAAGACAGAAGTTTACACAGCATGTCACTCACATTCTTTTTAGCAAGGGTAGCATTAATTTTTCACCACATCACAAAGACAAATCAGAAAGAGGTAATTCATTGCATGTAGCAGACTTGAAAAGGTTTATGGCTTTAATTCTTGTAAGTTAGAAAAAAAGGAAGGAGAAAGAATGGAGAGAGGGGGAGAAAACATGCTATGTTCACAAACTAGTCTGAGACTGAAAACATTAAGTTTTAATTCTCTGAATACAGCTTCTGTGGAATGAATCAAAGGTACTAGAATTTGTTCCTTTTCTTATTCCTACATGCTTATTTTCTAAGATAAAATATTTTAATTCCAACAATACTGAAAAATCTATAACCAATAAAGAATATAGCTGGGCAGGGGTGGCACATGTTTTTATTCCCAGCACTCAAGAGGCAGAGGCAGGTGGATCTCTCTGAGTTCAAGACCAGCCTGGTCCAGAATGAGTTCCTGGACAGCCAGAACTACACAGAGAAACCCTGTCTCAAAAACAAAACAAAACAACCAAAAAAAAAAAAAAAAAAACCAAACCAAACCAAACCAAACCAAACAACTCCCACCCAAACCCAACCCCTCAAAAAGAGAAAAAAAGCATTTGAACTTTTACACTTGCCACAGAAATTCTAGTTAGAATAGAAGTATTTCTGAAAACTACTTTTAAAACATATCCTATTTAAAAAAGAGAGAAAACGAAAGAAAGTCCAAGTGCAAACCACATGCACTACATGGAAGTACTAAAAACTCATTCATTTTTTTGATTTACCCATTTATTTCTTCAGAAATCAAAAACATCGTCATCATCATCATCATCATCACCTTCAACATCATCAAATGACCAATCCCAGTCTTTAAATGCCAAATCAAGCAATCTGTAACAGGAGGTTTGCAAGTTTATATGCTCTATCCTTTATAGACTTCAGAACGTAGCACTGTGGCTAGTATGTGCTGTGAATGCTCCAGGTCCCTTCAGGGGCAGGTGGCAACAGTTCAGATACAAACACTGAGATACAAACTCCATTGCTATCTATGTGCAGGTGTAGTCATGTTAACCAGGCCCACTGCAGAAGGGTCCTCTGGAGAGAACCCAAGACAGATTCTGTCTGGGCTAAGAACATAATTTGCTCTTCCCATTCATTCCTACCATCCAGATAAAGATATAGCTACCCTGATTCTCAATTTGAGAAGTACAAAAGGAACTGCATTACCAGCTGACAGCTGCTGTTGTCGTCTTTTGTTGTTGTTTAATAACATCATAAAGATAAAAATCCTTTGAAAGGGAGCAACAACAGGAATACAGCTTTCTCAATTCCAGAAGAAGCCCTGAGTAGGTCAACAACAGCTATATTCTAATATGGAACAAGAGAAAGCCACATGCATGTAAATGGGATTGTTAATTTAACTTGGCTAAATGAACTGAACATAAAACTGGAGCATGATGTTTTCTTTTTAATAACTTACTTTTATTTTATGTGAACTGGTATTTTGCTTACATGTATATCTGTGTATGGATGTTGAATCTCCTGGAATTGGAATTACAGACAGCTGTGAGCTGCCATGTGGGTTCTAGGAACTGAACTCAGGAACTCTGGAAGAGCCATCTCTCCAGCCTCCCCCCCAGTTTTTTTAATTAAAAAAATTTAACTGATACTCTAAATAAACTATACTCAGATTGTATAGTTTTTAAACTGTACAATCTGCTTTTTAAAAATTCCACTTATTTATTATATGTATGCACATATACATATGCCATGAAGGTTGTCTGAAGGTCAGAGGACAATTTGTAGTAGCTCTTTATCATCTGGTCTCCAGGGATGATGGTGCCTTACCCACCAAGACATTTTACCACCCTAATCTGTTCTTTCCAATTAAACAAACTATACTGCAACATTGCAATCACCTTTATTTAAGGCAGGGGTTGGGGGTAAGCCTTTAATTATTCATGACTGTGATGCTCATGAATTTCTGCCAAGGAGCTTTCTGGTCTCCAAGGTTACATTTGTGATTACCATATCAATGGCTCTAAACTTTAATAGGATTCACCTATTAAGTATTCTCAGACATTGTACTGAGATCTGGATATGACTGAACAGGAATAGGAAGGTCTCAGTATTTGAATGTTTAAATAACCTGAGTAATTCTTTTGTTTTGTTTCTCTTTTTCAGACAAGGTCTTATGTAGCTTTGGCTGACTGCAAACTTACTGTAGACCAGGCTTAGCTTTAAACTTCTGATCTTCCTGCCTCTGCTTCACAAATGCCAAGGTTATAGGCATGTGCTACCATGCCCAGCTAGCCAGAGTGGTTTCTGATGTAGATGACTAACTTTGAGAACTATCCTGACACTCACTCTGGGAAGTATGAAACTTCAGCGTCTGTCCACATTCCCTTCAGAGTGCCCAGATACCATCTTTCTACAATACCACTATAAGCCATAGAAGACGAAGGGAGGAGACAAAAGAGGCTCACGATAATAAACTTAAACCAATCCAAATGACTCTTTCAAAAGTGCTGATTATTCAGAAGACTGAGATCAGTAGTCTTTCCTGGATAACTAAGCTTTATTTACAGATATTTTCTGGAACTATGTATTTTACATCCTTCTGAAGTCTTTGAAGTGTATGCCAGTGTCACACACACACAAAACACCTGTGTGTGAGTCCATGGAGAACAGAGGTGGATGTTGCATATATCTTCCCCTATTACTTAATGCCATATTTCCTAGAGATAGGGTCTCTCACTAGACCTGAAACTCACCATTTTGGCTAGGCTGCTTTGCTAGTCAACTCCCAAGGCCATATTTTGGTCACTAATGGTTGGGGCTACAGGCATGTCCTGTCGTGCCCAAGTTTTACTTGGGAGACTGAGGCCTGAACTACTGTGTTATGCTTCACATGTGCTTTGCCCTAGCCTCCATCCCACCCCAGTACTGTACTCTAATATTTAAAACTACAGTCACTAGGTTACTAGTTCAATATGTCAGACTTCCCTAAAAACTTTTCCCTCATTTTCTTCTACTCAGTCAGCTAATTTTGGTTATTTCAACTAAAACAAAAAACAAAACAAAACAAACAAACAAAAAACCCATTTTCTGAATTCATTTTTTTCTTTTCTACATTTTTTTTCACTGTCAGTACTTGATTTAAATGTTAGTAAGTCATTGAAAAACTTGTATTTAAACAATCATGTCAATTTTTTTCTTTTTTTAAAGCAAATTCTATCTTTCCCTTTTTAGTTGGACTCAGGCTTCATCTCCAACATCACGTTACCATTTTCTACCCACTGTCACTTTGTCTTCTCCCAGCCTCCACACAACATAACATTAGAAATAAAAACTAAGATTTTAATTTAATTCCTTTGCTCAATAAGGTCGAGTCTTTTTTTCTTTTTTTAAAGACAGGGTCTCACTACTTAGCCCTTCCTGGGCCTGGAGCTCACTATATAAACTTCGTACTTACAGAGATCTGCCTGCCTCTGCCTCCCAAGGGCTAGGATTAAAGGAATGCAGCGCTTCACTAAGAAAACATTCTAAAAGTACCACTTTCAAGCCCATTTTTAAGGCAACAATTTCTGCTCACATCATCATCACCACCATTATCATCACCAAACTGGAATTTACAGCTGAGAGTGCAGGCTCCGAAACGTGGTCCTGCTGCTTGGGACTGTGACCTTTGGCACATAATCTTTATGTGCCCTTGAGAGGCAGAAGCAGGCAGATCTTTGAATATTTCTGTAGGATCTATTTGTTAAAAATTTGATCCTAGATGGCAATGTTGAGGAACAAACCCTAAGAAGGTAACTGAGTCATTTCACAAATGAATGGATTCCTTGTGAGGTAGTTCTGTTATACAAAGCAAGCTTGCTGTGTCTTACCACATGAAACCCTCTGCCAGGTTATGGTTGGTACAAAAGGACCTCACTGGATGCTAGTCTCATTTTAGATATACTAGCCTCCAGAACCATGAATTAAGTAAACCTATACTCTTTAATGTTACTCAGTCTGAAGTGCTGAGTAAGAGCCATGAAAGACTCTGAGAACATACTGAAACAGCAATGTATGCATTAACAGTTTTGCAAATCTGATCAGAGAAACTAAAATTTCAGATATTTTACAAATGGCCTTCAGTGTCTCTCATTTATTTTAAGGGGTTTTTAAAAGACATACTTGTTTATTTTTACTTATATGTATATGTATCGGTCTCTCTCTCTCTGTATTTATGTGCATGTTGAATACAACTATGCAAGTCCAAATAAGGGTGTTGGATCTACCTTGGGCCTGAGGTGACAGGTAATTGTGAGCCATCTAAGGAGAGTGCTAATAACTAACTTCATCCTCTCTAGGAGTAGTGGTAGTCGTTGTTTTGAGACAAGGTCTGACTATATAGCTCTGGCTGTCCTGGAAATCACTATGTAGACCAAGCTGGACTCAAACTCAGAGATGTTCTTGCCTTGGCCCCCTGAGTGCTGGGACTAAAGGCATATGCCACCACATCCAGCTCATTTTATCATATTTTACACATATAAAACATCCAATCATTTTGCTGCTAAAACACCAATTCTACCTTTGTCATTCTAAATTATTTCCTTGAGATACTATTTTTCCAGAAAGTTTCATATGAGATGTTTGTGGTCTTATAGCAGTCAGTGCACATTATCACTCATATACTGAAAGGTCCTGTGCTAAGCAAAAAGAGGGCCCTGATCTAGGTTAATACTTCCTTCATTAGCTAACCATACCTTCACACTCAATGAGAAGCAATGTTTATAAATGCTTACCTAAAGAGAAATGGCTCTTCTGAATTCAAATATATAATGAAGTTAGTACAGCTGTAGCTGGCCTCCCACATTACCACTTCAATTTAAAGCACTGCCCACATCACTCTGCATGTACACTAAAAGCTGAACTGTACTGCTCTTTAAGTCACAAACAGTGTTTTGCACTTACAGATGTGAATTAAAACTGAAGCTGCTTTTGGTTCTGCCTTTCAGATCACCTAACTAAAAGAAGTTTGCAATATGTGTGTGCACCTGACATGTGACAGTCTGTGTGTAATCTTATTGCCATCTTCCAAATCACTAGTTAGTCCATCTGCTGATTAAAGGTGAAAAGAGTATGATTATATACAAAAATAATAAAATACTTTTAAATTTTGGTTAAATTTAAAATGTATAACTTCTAAAATATATTTTAACCACATCAGTGAATAAGACATGTATACTATAAGTTTAAAATATTTGGTTCCAGTGATTCATTATAATATCAAGCAGAAAAGAACTGTAGTTATCCAAGTTTTTAGTCTGAATATAAAAGGCAATTTTTAAAAAGCAGCTTTAATTTTTTTACCATGTTTTATTTATTACCTTGGTTTGTTTGGGGCAAGCTGTCGACTGGGCCGCCGAATGGACTGGTTTTGTTGTATTTTCATTGAGGTTCTAGGGGATGACCGGGCAAAAGGGTCTGGCGCTGGAGGCTTTTTAGGTATCTTTTTCACCAACCGACTAACCCATTTCTGCTGTTCTTCTGTTGAATTTGCTAGTAACAACAGATTCTTTGCCGATGATATATCATAATAAACTACAACAAGAATTACTTGAAATGAATTAATATGCTTAAAGTAATGGAAGCCCAAGTAGTTGCACAGCAAGAACTCCCACTTACCTTTGCAGGGTGCTATGATCTCTTCCTTCTTGTCCATGTGATCTTTATGACATTTAATGTGGCACCGACGGCACTCTAGAGCAGGAGGAGGTTTAAACATGTGCCACAATGGCTTCATACATGCCTCACAGTTGGTTGGGAAGTGATAAAGAGTAGGAATAAACTCATGTCCTTTGTGGCAAATATAATTAGATTTTTCTCCCACTGGTTCCACTGGAAATTCTGGTTCCTTCTTACTTTCTCCTTCATTGGCATAGAGAATCTATAAACAAGAAGACAAAAGTGACTGCTACACACTAAAGATTTATGAGTATTTTCCCTGCATGTATATGTGCATCATATACATGCCTGGTGCTCTCAGAGGTTAGAAGAGGGCATCGAATCCCCTAGAAATGGAATACAGATGGTTGTGATCTACCACAC
>JADRCD010236030.1:1311-11887 GCA_019843815.1 Montemys delectorum
CTCTCTCTCTCTCTCTCTCTCTCTCTCTCTCTCTCTCTCTCTCTCACTCTCTGTGAGCTCTTTCTCTCTCTCCTCTCCCCACCTTCTCTCTCCCCATGGTGGCTTCTCCGGCCTTTGCTGGTCCTTGGGGCCAGTGAACTCACCCGAGGGGAGCTTCTCAACAAACTTGCCTTTAATATATTCTATCCTGGCTTGAACTGGCTCAGTTCAGCGGTGGAAGAAATAACCTCTCGGTGACATCATGGTAAGGCAAAGATCTGCCAGCTTGACAGCCATGGATGTGGTGAGGCTCAGCCTAAAAATGGTGGTGGTTCCAGTGACCACCGCAGGAGCTTCCTGAGAAGCCAGTAAAGGCATGTGGGAAGAATCAGGGGTGGTGCGGACATACCAGCCAACCGTTGTAGCTTCTGGTTCCTGTGGGCCCTGCCCTCAGACATCAACGCAAGATGCAAAAGGAGTTAGCATGGCCAATAGGCCAGGGGAGCTCCCCGCCTTGAGACACTTGGCTTCTAGCTTTCTCCTTTGGAGTTCCTTCAGACTTGGGCATCTGCCCTTAACACTCAGACTCTGGCTGTCTCCAGAGAGGAGACACACAGAGAGACCACAGCCAGCCCAGCCGGCCTGTGGCTGTGCGCTTTGAGCTGTGAAATTCTTTGCTGAAAATTAGAGCAGTTGCAGCTGGGGGGTCGGGGCGGGTGGGGGAGTTGGCGGGGGGCAGTGTGTGGAGCATTTATTTGCAAAATGTTTCCTCAGCTAACACTGCTTTGGCTCAGGCACACGAGCACTTTCCAGGTTCTTGCAGATGGTGAGACAGCCGGAGAGGAAGGGAGACAGGGAAGGGGGAGGAGAGCAGATGGGTGGGGCCAGCTGACAGGTAGAAGGGAGCTGGCACAGACACCGAAAAGTGCTCTGCGTAGACATCAGATGCACACCAAAAGCATAGCAGCCCGCCGAAGCACTGGTACCATCTAGGCTATAGGCTTGTGAGCTTTTTCTGACTCTGTCTCTCTGTCTCTCTCTCTCTGTGCCCCCCTCCGTGTGTGTGTGTGTGTGTGTGTGTGTGTGTGTGTGTCTGTCTGTCTGTCTGTCTGTCTGTGTCTGTCTCTCTCTCTCTCTCTGCCCCCAGGGTCTCATATACCCCAAGCTGGCTTCAAACTCCCTTTGTAGCCAATGATGACCTGAGCCTCTTGCCTTTCCTGCCAGGGTGCTGGGATTACAGGCGTGGGCCACCATATCCAACGGTGAGCCAGAACTCACATGGCCCAGAACTATGCTCAGAAGTCCAATATGTTCCAATAGGAACACAGGGTCTGCAGCACCACCTGCATCTGGCCTCTTGGGGGTTCCCTTGCTAAGGGAAGAGAACTCCGTATAACCCTGCTTTCAAACTGCTGCTGAGGGAATTCCACTAACTCTAAAGGCGTTCACTCCTGCATGGTTCCGAGATAGTCTTCCTAATAAAGTTGAGGGTCTAGCACAAAGATGTGATCCCATAGTGGAGAATCGGGGCTCATCCAGCGTAGCATATTGATCTAGCATCAATATGGGTATCCCTGAGATGTTTTACACCCTAAGCTCTATCAACGGCTGGCACAGGAGTGTGTCAAAAAGACGCCAGGAACACCACAGACCTAGCACACACTGTGTCCAATTCTAACCTCCATACACATTGTAACACACAACAGCCAGTCACACTGGGGTTCCCAATCCCTTCTTAGAGACCGAGGAAGGAGGGCTCAGAAAGGTTACATATCTAGCCCAAGGTGTTCTCAAATATCACATAGTTTGCCTTTTTTAATGAATGTAAACTTGAGGTTGTGGGTCTGGGTTTGTAGCTGATTGTATCTATAAATGATTTTGGAGTATATCTATATGTCTCGTGCTTACTTAATATTCTCTGTGTGGGTGGATACCTGAGTGTGTGTGTGTGTACGTTTTTGTGAAATGGTTTATAGGTGGTTGTGTGGCTACTAGCCCTTCCTCCCCTACAAGGCTACAACATGGGTCTGGGGAGGGAGCTCTGTGGTAGAGGGTTTGCCTAGTGAGTGTGTAAGGCCCTGAGTTTCACCCCTAACACCAGAGGAGAAAAAGTCTGCAATCGTAGGGGGAGGGGACTCCCATGACTCCCTTCTCCAGCAGCCTGGTGGTATTGGTACTGAGCACTCTCAAGCAATGTCCCTCTCCCAGGCTCCCGTTTATAGAGCCAGCTTGCACAGCTGCACGTGAGAGGGGTCTAGGACCCTGCTTGGTCCTGAGTTGGAGATTCTGAGCACTGGCAACCTGCCTTCACCTAGAAACCACGTCCTTTCTTACTGAGTATTAGCTTTCAGTTCATCGCAAATAAGTTGCAGTTGCCACCAGGGGCTCAGCTACCTATCTCAAGGACACAGAAGGTCCGCTACTGCTTGCCCTCTGAGAATCCACGAGTGACCTCACACCAGCAGCCCTCCCTGAGAGGACCCGACTCTGGGACAGTTTTGTCAATCCAGAAATCCAGAACATGTACAAAGAAAAGGAGCACATGATCTCTAATGGTCTTTTCACAAATGGGTCCCACCTTGAGGAGATGAAAATTAACTCTCTGATCTACCCACCCTGAAGCAGTGGGTATAAGATGCCCCAAAGCTGGTGGAAAAACCCGCCATTCTCCACCCTCCAGGTCAAAGTACCACTCTTCCCCAGGGACCAAGAACTTACCCAGAGAGTTGAGCTGCAGCCCCAGGCTGTCCTTTATCCCCCAAGTGGTGCCTGATCCCAACCACCAACATCTAGTCCAGCAGCACAGGACTGGCTCAGCCAGGATGTGTTCCCTGGCTTTTAAGGCTCCCAAAGTCAAGGAGGGAGGGCGGGGCAAGGAGGGACAGTCCAGGCTGGCCCCAGAAGTGGCTGTTTACTTGTGGCCACCAGGAACGACTGAGTGGGAAATTAGTTTGTTGGTTTTCCACACTTCCTCCAGACTTCCCACAGAGTCCTTGGGACCCTGGTGATGAACTGACCAGAGTTTAGAGAAACCCTCAGTGCTCCAGCACACAGCCATCTTTGTGAGAAGGTGGCAGCACTCGCTCGGGAGGAGCCAGGCAGATGCTGGAGACTGACGGAGAGGTTCCCCCGGAGCCAGTTCCTCCCTCCACGCTGGCTAGAGACCAGAAGCAGGCAGCTAAGAGTTGGGACAATGGAGACGGAAGGTGCCTGAGCCTGCAGCACAGGCCAACACCCTTTTCCCCACCACCCACACCCAGCTGTGGAATCTACAGATTTGGAGCGGACAGGCTGCTTCTTATTCTCTCTTTAGGCCTTAGAGAAGAAAGAGTGATAAAAGTTCCATTTAAGTGCTGTTGCCACGACTTCCTGAGGCTTGAGGCTAAGATAGATGCCCTTGGTGCAACTTCCTGGAGATGGCACCCAGTCCTTCCCAGGCTCACCCATAACTTGATAACATTCCTAACTCCCACCTTCCTTGAGTGACAGGCACCAGAATGGGGCTGGAGGAACAAAGGTGACCAGCCAAAGTGCTCTGTGGGGTGGCCCCCCCCCCCCCCACCTTCCTCACTCCATCCAGCATGTACACTCTGCCAGTGAGGGCAAGAAGGCTCCTGGTGCCCAGCAGCTAGGCCTTCAAGGCACTAGGCCCTCACCCAGTGAGATTCTGTTAGATAGGGGGTGGGGGTGGGGCTGTCCACCAAACTGCATTCACCCAAGGCCTCTTGCATTCTTTTAAGGGTTCCTGCTTTTCTCATATGATGGATGCCACGTCAGAGGCCCCGGGGTTAGCTAAAAACCTTGCTCCTCCAGGGTGATCCTAACACCAGGTATTCTAAAGCCCAGATGGCCAGCCTTGGCATCAAGCAGGAGATGTTGAAGCCGTGTGGCTACAGGTCCTGGGCTCAGGAGCTTAGGCATCTGCTCTTGGCCGTCATGTTCTCTTGCATCCCACGGGGTCAGAGAGCTTATGCTTTGTGGGCCATGTGTCCAGCAGTGCAGCTGGGGACAAAGTGAGTGGTTATTATCCTCTCCTCGAGTCCACCTGGCTCTGCCCCACCTGTCCCTTCTGATGATCTGAAGAGTCGAGCTCTCTGGGGCACTCGGTATGGTAAGAAAGACTGCTATGGACATCCACGAGGGAAATGGTTGTCGAGGAATCAATTCCTCAGAGAGTGTCGTATGCTATCAAGGGCAGAACAGGGGAGGACTACAAGAGGGGTAGGTGACACACGGCTCGGCCACAGAACGGTCAAAAGGGACAGTTTTCTCCATTTGCAGCTGAGTAAGGCATTGTCTCTTGTGAAGCTTCTGTACGGTGACCCTCACTCACACCCAAACCCCCAGATTCCTGCCTGCAGAGCCTCGCCGACGGCTCCAGGAGCCCAGCACCGCCTAGCCTCTGCTTTCCACGACTCTCCAGAAACTGTGGGAAAAGATGGGCAGTCAGAGGCCCTGGAACCAGCTTAGAAAGCAACACCTACGCTTCTGCCTCGTTGCTACAGAGCCTATACAAACAGGCTGGCGTGGTGGAGTCAGCACAATTCTGAAATCAGACTTTCCCGGTTCGAATCCTGGCTTGGTCTCTTACCACCTGCGCCACTCTGAAAGATGTTTAATTTCTCTGAGGCTTACTTTCCCAGCTGTAAGGAAAAAAAAGGAGACAAAATGGAAATCCTAGAGGAAGGTAATGGCTCTCGGGGACAGTGTCCCTGAAGTTTCTGACTGCAGAAGACATGATGAAGGTGGAGAGGGGCTGTATGTAGGAAGGGGCTGGTACTCTACCCAGAACTGGGGCTAGTCGAGCACAAGCCCTTCCTCTCCCCTCTGGGACCCACAGGCCTGGCACTGCCCACGCATCTTGCTAATCCTGGCATTTAGGGCCCTGGAATCTACACTGCTGCTAGGAAGTATTCTTCAGCAACTGGAGTGGGGAGTGACGCACCTCTTCCCCGTGACAGGCCAAGGCCACCCTCACATCTTTGCGGACTCTCAGTCCCAACTGCTGGCAGCCCCTGTTCCAGGAAAAAGGAATATTTCTGCCCCGGGGGTGGGGGGCGGGGGGAGGGGAGGGCTCACACTAACTGACACAGAAGAGTAGACATGGGTGCCAGAACTATGATAGCCCTCTCTCTCTCTCTCTAGGATGCTACCATGTGCTCCTGTCAAGTCAAGCCCCTGCTGGACCACACAGCTTCTGCTGGACTCCTGTAGCCCCCTCTCTCTAGGCCAGCAAGAGGACATGCCCCCCTCCCAGTTCCACATGTCCCAGGGACTCTATGCCACCGTGTGCCCACTGACCTTTTTTCTCCACTAATTCACCTGCATCCACAGCGAGCACATGGGAGGATGAGTACCATCTACTTACACTGTCTACCGCAGAACTCTGAAAGTCTGTCAAACAGCACACAACCTCTCCGATCCCATCCTTTCCCCCCACGTAGCACATAGGCTGAAACGGAACCCTCCTCTTGCTCTGAGGAGGGAGAGGTAACGGTGAGACACAGTGGACCGGAGCCACACCCACCACCACCACACGACCACCACCACCCAAAGACATCAGGCAGGGCTCCCTGCAGCCAGTGAGGCCTTTTTCTCTTCAAGAAGACCAATGCCAATTCAGCCGAGGCTCTGGGCTCCACTCAAAGCAAGTCCATAACTTACTAAGACTGTGTGTCCTGCCCTGCACTGGTCTCAAGATCCTTGGGGACATGCGGGGGACACTACAAACCAGAAACCAAGCAGACATTCTGGTGCAAGACAGGCCAAGAGGCCTGTGGTTCCACCCTGACTTGAGAGCCTCAGCTCAATCCACGGCCCCATTTATATGGCCCCCGAGCTGAGATCCCCTATGGAAGTTCCTTTGAGGAAGCACATCCGCCAGGGGGAAGGGTCTCTGCTTCCTTGCAACGCCCTGTCACCGACACCACGCAGATGTCAGGCTCAGCACCAGCACACAGCCTTTTCCTTACAGCTCAAAGACCCCAGTCCAGAAGAACTTTTAAAAGTTTCCGTATCGCTGGCTCCAGTCTCCCCCATCACCCTCCGGAAGGGCTGCGCATACCCAGACACATCATCCAGACACCGAGTTTCCACACCAAATCCGCCCCTTGCTAGCCCGGGAGAAGTGACTTCAATGTTTGCTTCTTCCTCCCCGTTCCTGGGCCTCAGTGGGTCCCAGTCACAGCTTCCCAAAGCCTGGGCAGCTAGTAGTCCCCTGCTATGGAGTTTGGGGGCTCCGTTTCAATGGTAGATGGAGCTGCGGGGGGCCAGCAAAGAACCCAGCCTGGTTTAAAAGTTCCCAACCCTGGCTCCTAGGAGCGTGCATTTCGGAGTGTACAGGACGATCGGCGTGAGGTGCTGAGATCCTCGCTTGTGGCTTGTGAGGTGACCGGACTGTGGGTACCAGGCAGATGGGCGTTTGGCAGCGTGGGGTTTTCCCCGCGCAGGGAACTCCCCTCCCGCCCTCCGCCGGTCCCCTTCTCCTCCAAAAGTTTGGCGCGCTCTCCGGGACGCGGTCAGCGACCGCCTGGGGCCCAGGAGGCGGTGCCGGGACGCGGGCGCCCCACTTACCCCGGCCGAGCCTCCTCCTCCCGGCGGGCGGATCCGACTCTCCGGAGGCCGGCGTCCAGCCCGGGCAGCATCCGCCCCCAACTGCGCCCTCGGCTCTGAAGATGCTGGGGCCGCGCTCCCCACGGCGCCCGCTCTGCGTCTCCGGCGAGTGCGGGGAGGGAGGCGCGGCCGGGCTGGTCCCCTCGCTGGGCGGGAAGCGGCGCCAGGCGGGCGGTGTCCTAGCTGCAGGCGAACGATCCGTCCTCCCCAAGACTCCGTCCCGCTAGCGGCCGGAGGCGGCCTCCTGAGCTGCAGCCAACCCTTTGGGAGCCCCGCGCCTCTCCGCTAGGCTCTCCGCCTCACTCCACAAGCGCACCGGGCAACTTGGGGACGCTCGGTGAAGTTGGCGCGGCCGCCCACCCGGCCTCTCCAAGAGGATGGAGGAGGCGGAGGACTCAGGGAGGAGGGAGGAGCCGGGAGGAAGGGCAGCAGTCCCCCCCCCCATCCCCCTGGGAGCCTCGCTCTCCTCGACCCCTCTGTGGGCCTTTGTTCCCAACTTAGCTGCGTCCCTGGGGACTCGCCCCGGGCTGCTCCATCCCTACCCTTGAGGACGAGGCTGGGAGGGGCTCCCAGCCCCAGGGAAGGGAGTTCAGGGGCGAGGCTTTGAGGAGAGTTGTCCTGCTCGAGCACCCCCCCCCCCCCGGTGCTGCTGCCCACCCTGGACATGAGGACCCTCCTGTCCTTCTGAGGATGCTTCCTGGCATTTTGAAAAGCCATCGTACTCCTTCCCTGGGCAGCAACAGGTTACAGAAGTGCCCTTGGTGTTATCTCACAGAGCCCCCAGAACAAGAGGGGCCCTCACCAGGAAGCTCAGAGGGAACTGGAGCCCCTTGGCATTATCTTAAGATCCCCTAGGACTGCTGGCACCCCTGAGGTGGGGATCATGTCGCTTCTGAGTGGTGATGAGTGGCAGCCCAGTACTGAGTATTGCTAAGTCTGTAAAAGGGCCAGTTTTGCCAAGACCACTGTAAAGGGCTCAGTGTTGGACCACAAGCCAAACTTCAGGTGATAAATTCTAATCTCCCAGTCCAGCTTTCTTCCCTGGACTTCCTAGCCCTTTGCCTCCAGCTAACTTCAGGCCTAAGACAGCCCTCCTGACTTTCCTTCGGCTTTTGTAAGGTTTAGACAAAACAGGCAATTGTCTATAAAGGAGAAGTGAGAAAATATAAAAAAGGAAACTTACACATCTGTCCTTGGTCCCCCATCCCCCCCCCCCGCCCCTGCTCTGTCATGCTGAACATTTATATCAGTGGAAGACATTAACAGACTCCAGGTAGCAGATACAGAGCAGAGACCAGATGGACAGTGGGACCAAAGTGGCTCCAAGACCTTCCACCCAGGTCCCTAATTAGAAGGTTAGTACGAATCTGCCAACCTGTTGGATAGCAGGGGCCTGATCGAAAGGCCCTTCGCTATGATGTGAGACCTGCAGCTAGCTTTCAGCAGAAACACCTCACTGGCTGCCTGTGCTCTGTAGTCTGTTGGAGAGACTGGAATTGGAGAAAAGGCAGACCCAGCTCACTTCTAGGGCATTGATTCCCTGGCTCTCTTTTTCTGTATTGGCCCTTGATAGACTGCCGGTCATCAAGCTCTTCCACAGGTCTGGAGTTACACATACACACACACACACACACACACACACACACACACACACACGCACACATACACAAACACCCAACTCTACTATGTCTGTTTAGATGACAGACTGTGAAGAAGATCCACTAAACTCTGTCCTGCTAGCCTCATGAAGAAGGCTTTCCCTTGGGGACCCAGGGAGTCTTCGATTTCATCACCCAAAATTGTGATACACCTCAGGGTACACAAAGGCCAAGAGAATGGAGCTTAGTGGATAGAGTATTTGACTTCAGTTCTTCAGCATTACATAAACTTAGGTGTGGTGATGCACACCTGTAATCCCAGAACATGGGAAGTAGAGGTGGAAGGACCAGAAGTTCAAGGTCATCCTCAGCTATAGGGAGTTCAAGGCCAGCCTAGAACACTAGAGACCCTGTCTCATGTATATGTATGTGTGCATATATATATATGCATATATATACATATATACACATATATATACATATATTTATATATGTGTATATCTATATATACATATATAGATATATATTTGTAGTAAAAGTAATTTAACCTTCTCCCTGACTAGCTCATAAATAAACAAGCTTAGATTTCCCAATTGGGGTTAAGAGCAGTCCAGATGAAGCATAATAAGTAATAACTAGGGGTTAGTGATAGGAAAGTAGATTCTAACCACATAGAAAGTAGATATCTGCCCAGCTCTTGTATTGTTTAAGGCTTATTGTAAATGTAAATGTTGTATGTGTCTTTCATTGGGAATTTAAATAACTAAGGTGGGATAGAAACCTCAGACAAGGATTAAATACTTTTACAACAGATCGTTACTATGCCATCAGCATACTATAGGCAAGAGTGAAGAAAGACATGCATCCAAACCAGAAGTTCTCAACCTATAGATTGTGACCCCTGTGAGGACTGAATGACCTTTTCACAGGAGTTGCCCAAGACTATCTAAAATATCAGATATCTACGTTACTCTTCACAACAGCAGCAAAATGACAGTTACGAAGTAGCAATGAAAGTAGTTTTATGGTTGGGGGTGAGTACAACATGAGGAATTGCAGTTAAAGGGTTGTAATTTTAGGAAGGTTGAGAACCGCCCCATCTAAACAAATGCAAGCGATAACACATGAGGTGCCTACGAGTGGCTGGGGGAAGGTACCGAGGACAAGGGCACAGGGAACCCCAGATGTGCACTATTCAACAGCTGCCTGTGAGAACCTGCCACGCTGCCTGCTGCCTGTTCCAGGCTTTACCTGGAATGCTCAGCAGGTACGGGAATCACCCTCACCCCAGACTTCAGGATACCGGGGCTCTTGTAATGTTTAATCTCAATCTGGGGTTTCTACCCCGCCTTTGATCATTCAGTTCTCACGTAAAAGACACAGAACTTTTACATTCATGATAAGCCTTTAAAGCACTAGAGCTGGGCAGACATCTACCCTCTAAGCTATTAGAATTTACTTCCCTATCAATAACCTCGAGTTATAACTTGCCAGGTTCCATCTGGGCCACTCTTAACTCCAACTGGCCAGCCCTCATGGCCGTGTGTTCATGACTCACCTATCCCGTGCCTTCCTCTCCTCTCTCCACCTTCTCTTCTTCCCCCTTTGTGGTTCTACCTCAGACCCTAAGACTTGGAACCCAAGCATCACCTAGCTCTCATCTGCCCAGCTGTAGGCCATAGGCATCTTTATTCAACCAATAGTTTTAAATTAAGGAGCAAGGTCACGTAGCATCATTTGATGTGCCTGAAGATTCTCTCATCCATGAGTCGACCAGGCCTTGGGGGCCAGTGTTTAGCATTACGATCCATAGCAATAGTGTAAACCTCAGCACAGGGCTTCCGGTTCCTGGGCCTTCCGTGACGGCTTCTGACCTGCCACTGAGAGCAAAGGTCTCACCCAGGAGACTTAAGCACTTTTCATCCTAAAATACTCCCCAGACTCCGGGTACAGTGTCACTCAACTAAGAACAGGTGTTCCCCATCTGCCTGCCCTCCCTTCCTGTCTGCCCTCCCCTCTCCCATCTCTCCCTATTTGAAAAATCAGAAAGGACTAGCTAGGCAAGGTGGCTGGTGTGACCCCAGAGCTCAGAAGGCCGAGGCAGGAGGATTGGGGTGAACGCCAGGCCAGCCGGGAGTACACAGCGAGACTCTGTATTAATGAATAAATATGTGAATAAGTAAGTAAAAATAAATAAAAAACAAAAACATAACAAGAAGTGTTACATGCAGTCTGACTTTGGGCTTTGCTTTAGCCAGTGGCACATGCCTTTAGCTGCAGCACTCTGAGACAGGTGGATCTCTGTGAGTTTGAGGCCAGCCTGGTCTACATAGTCTCAAAATGAAGAAGGAGGAGGAGGAACAGAAGAAGAGGAGAAGGAGTAGGAG
>JADRCD010236032.1:0-19501 GCA_019843815.1 Montemys delectorum
AAATGAGCATTGCTACAATAGTCCCTTTGGGAAACAAAACACTTGCTTCAACTGTGCTTCCATAGACCAAGCTATTTCTGCAACTGGAACCCTTTAAGTACGAGTCAACCAGAAAACAGCCTCATCGGAAGATCACATGTCATTTTTCACAACCAGAAACAACTCTGTGTAGTTTTAGCATCTATCAGACTCTCAGAGCTTCCTCTGGAGACAGCAAAATCACTGACCTGAAGTGGGCTCAAATAGCAGAGACACAGCGTGGGGTGGGGGTGGGGAGCCGTGCAGTGCCCTCTCTCTTAACTGCACAGAGTCCTGATGATCCTTCCCTCTGCCTGGGGCTCACCTCCTTCACTGTGCCCGGCACTCCCCACCCCCTCCTTCAGCACTGTTGCCAGATATCTTTCTCTCTTCATAACTCAGTTCTGACTGAGCATGCTCTTTCGTACTTGATATTTAACAGCTCTGTCCTTGCTTCTCTCACTTCATTTTCGTTCTGTTGTCATTCACAGAAGTGGACTCTGCAGACTTTCAATATTAGCAATTAACCAACAGCAGAGCTGAGCAGAGCCTGTGCCCTGTCTGCATGGAGGTCAAGCAATAGCCAAGAATGAAGTGAAGCCACAGAAAAAGAGGACTTTGTCTCCTCCCCCTCCTCCCCTCTCCTCCCTTCCCCTCCCTTCCCCTTTCCTCTCTTCTCTTTCTCCTCCTCCTCCCCTTCTTCCTCCTCCTCCCCTTTATCCTTTTCTCTCTTTTCTTTCTTTCTCTATATAGATCTCTCTCCTCCCACTTTCTCCTATCTATCTCTGTATGTGTCTGTCTGTCTCTGCTGTCTGTCTCTCTGCATGTGTTTCTGTCTGTCTTTGTTTCTGTGTGTCTCTGTGTCTCTGTGTGTGTCTCTCTTCTCTACTTTCCACCAACTCCTTTCTGGATCAGACATCCTGGAGGTGAAGAAGTGTCCACAGTGTCCATTTTTGCCATTCCCTATCCCTACTCTTATGTGGGACTCTACCCCACCTCCTTAACTCTTCGTACTATGTCTGTTTAAGTTTTTTATATTTTCTACATGACTTCTTCATAGGCTGACTCTGACAGCCTCCTAGCAGTCTGATCATTTTGCCTCCTGTCAGCACTCTCTTCGTACAAAGTATTACCTCTTTCCTCTCATCTTGTCATCTACCCTTCAGAGCCCTCAAGTTCATGTAGGCCTTCTGTGTGATCCCTCTATTTTACCTTCTCCTGACTCTAGTTTTCATATGACCTTTCTTTTCTTCCCTAATCACAAAAGTCAGTACAGAGGCACTGGACTCAAAGCACAGTGTCCATTTTTGCCAGCCCCTATCCCTACTCTCATGTGGGACTCTACCCCACCTCCTTGACTCTTCGTACCATGTCTGTTTAAGTTTTTTTTTTTATATTTTCTACATGGCTTCTTCATGGGCAGGCACTTTGGAGGACTGAGGATTTTCTGGGGTGACACACAACTCCATAGAAATTTCCCAAACGAGATCCATAACCCTGCACTACTCAACTATGGAACTATCTATGGAAAAAAAAATTTGGTTTCTGATATGAGGTAGGTTCGGTAAAGGCAGTAAAACCCATTGGAACATTCTGATATACTCCCCTGATGATTGACATTGTGGTCTGATATTCTCACCCTTTGATCTGTGGTAAGTACATAAATAAGGAGGGAAGCACACCAAAGGCTGTGTTAGAACAAGTGTACCCAAAGAGTGTGGGTTGGAAAGGGAGCATTGCCATTGACTTAATTGGCCAATTTGAATTAGGGAAAGTACCTCAAATTTACTAAATATACAAAACCCATTAAGCAAGTTTTCAAAATCCAGTTCATACATTTTTGCAACAAGTCATAACATGTGGTGGTGTTACACACAGAAACTTGGAATAAGGATATTAGGGCATTACCAACTGCCTGAGAAGAGTGGGTAAAGCAACAAGCTCTATGGTCCACACTTTTAAAAAGGTAAATCTATACTCCTAGATATGTTTTTATGGGAATGATTTATAGTCTCCATTCTTCATTTTTCTTTTTTGATTGTTTTTTTTTTTAAGCCATGGCACTCTCTATTCATTATTTGATTGACAAGATAGAATATAATTAAATGACTGGATCCCTTGATTCAGAAAATTGCATTAGAAGTAGCTCATTTTATTATTTTTAAGATGATCCCCCCAGCTAAAGTTTCTGGGAAAGCTACCACCTGTATATAAACACCACAGAAGACAGGTGAGAGGAGCCAATCAATG
Organism: Montemys delectorum; assembly: GCA_019843815.1. NCBI lineage: Eukaryota > Metazoa > Chordata > Mammalia > Rodentia > Muridae > Montemys > Montemys delectorum. The sequence goes on from JADRCD010236032.1 coordinate 2,269, forward strand.
CCTCTCTGAGCTTCACTCCTGAGAGATCTCCCAACTGGGCCTCTCATCCAATGGAGAATGCTTCTGTTCTGTAAGCTTTCAGACCAGGGTTAAGAAAATCAAAAGGAAAAATAATGGCATCAAATAAGGCCCCAGGAGTTAAAAATGTCTCAGTGCCTGAGGAGAATTATTTATGAGATCTCCTTAAAATCTATTTAGGAGTAGGGTCGTTTTGGTGTCCAATTGTCCAAATGCTTCCCAGATAAGCAAAGGAGAAGAGTACAGGGAGAATCTAGAGTTAGTTGGATCTGTGAATTATATATTATCAATAGTCTCTGATGGATAAAAGGAAAAAGAAAAAGACAGTAACTAACACCTGTGAAGTTCTCAACTAGAGAGAAGATTCAAAGACCCTTGTTTTGTCCCTTCTTTCTCTTCAGGGCTAATTACAACAGTCACTGGGGCATGAGTTCTCTAGGATTATTGAAATCCTACATTTTTATCTTATTGTCCTCATTTAAATGATGCAATTGAATTGGGAAGGGATCCTTAGTCTACCCCCTATCTGGAAGACATAGTTCTCAAATTCCCTCTTGTCACAGAAGACAATTCCACTGGCCTCAGTTAAAGCTGTAGTGGATAGAGGGTATCAGAGCAAAACGAATGAGCAAGCCTAAAGGTCATTACAGTGACTAACAGGTAGTTATCACTGTCAAAGGAAATACGCTGTTAAGAGTTACCACAGTCAAAATAACTACACAAAGTCATGTTACAGAGCATAGTAGATATTTTTCAGGTCTTATAGGAAAGTATTTCATTGTTCTGGAGCCCTTTGTTATACCCTGTATCAACAATTTAGTACTGGGGACACTAAAAAGGAAAAGACATGTTATGGTTTGAATGTGAACTATCCCCTTTAGATTCATTAGACCAAACACTTTGTCCCTAGATAGTGGTACTGTTTGGGAAGTGAAATTTCACTGAAGAAAGTACGTCACCGAAGGCCAGTGGCTTGTAGACTTGCTCCATTTTCTGTTTACTCTCTGTTTCCTGGGTGTGGATACAATGTCATCAGCCAGCCTCCAGCCCTTGTCACCATGTCTTCCTTGCTATCAATTCTTCCAAGCTCATTGTAGACTGTATTCCTCTAAAACTATAAACCGAAATGAACCCCTTCTCCCTTCAGTTGCTTTTGCTAGGCTTTTTTATCACAATAAGGAGAAAGTGACTAAGTTGATACTTCACTAACAAAACTTCAGATGAACTTAACTGGCCTGCGTTTGGGTTATTATGTATGACTTATCTCTATAAGCTAGATATATACACTTCGTGTACACTGGGTGACATCCAGGATACCTGAAGCCCATGGAAAAGAGGCAAGTTTACATTTACTTTGGGACATGAGTTTCTTAAAAGATAAAAAGACAATCAGACACACATTTGAACTGACACTTTTCTTGCTGAGCAGATGTAGCTAAAAACATGTAAGTTAAATAGGTGTTTAGTAGGTTAGCAACCCACAAAGAGAAATTTGTGTCTTCAAGAAAATGACTTACTTTTTCCATAGCTCACTGCCTTTACCCACCAAGATATGCTAAATGCATAACAACCCCAAATCTTAGTGCCTTAAAATAGCAAAGGACTATTTTCAGCCAGTGATGTATATTCAATGTGGATTAGATTAATCATTCTCAATGCCAACATTAAAAATATCACCATCATCTTATGATGTCACTATCTTGCATGGTTCTTGCCAGGCTCACCAAAGCAAAGGGCATAGAGAACAGCGCTAAAGGTAACTACATAGAAGTGCTAGTCATGCATTGTTTCTAAGTTGTCTTTCATTGTCTAACAAGTAGTATGGCTAAACCCCAAACCTTGCAGGAGCCCAAAGGAGTGATCAACATTTGCATAAGTACAAGAACACCCACTAATTATATTGACCTTTTGTGAAAGAACTAACATCCCATAAACTTTTTTATGACTGTTTGAAGGAGGGCTCACCATGATACTTGAGTATTTGAGGACAATATCATTGAGCAGTGAAACTAGGTTTCCAAGCATCCGGCAGGAAAATCGTAGAAATTGAATGTGGAGCTTACACAAACCAGCAAATGTCGAGTTAAAAGTGGAGTGCCTTGTCTGTTTAACAGATATATTAGTTTTCTTATTACTGTGCTAAAACACCTGAAAGAAGCAACTGTATAGAGGAAGGACTTATTTAGTTCATGATTTGAGAGAACAGATTCCATCATGGCACAGAAGATTTTGGCAACAGAAACAGTGGTGGCTGAAGGAGCAGGAGCTTGGGGTAGCTGGTCACATCATTAGAGCAGTCAAGAAGTAGAGAGATCAATAGCTAGGTGTAGTGGCATCTTCCTTTAATATCAGTAGGGGGACAGAGGCAGGTGGATCTCCATAAGTTCCAGAACAGTCATAGTTAAATAGTGAGACTGTGTAGCTATCTTAATAACAACAACAACAACAACAACAACAACAACAACAACAACAATAATAATAATAATAAATACTTTTTCTTTAAAAAGTAGATCTGTTGGTATTAAGGCTGGAGAATATCCCAAATGTCCCACCTGAAGTGATCCACTTGTTATACCGAGGCCCCACCTCCTAAAGATTTCATAATCTCCCAGCATAGCTCTTCTATCTGTAGACCAACATAGTTTAAACACATGAAGTCTGTGGGGGACTTTTCATACAAATATTAAACAATATGAGGGCATGAACCTTAGGACTAGACTTACAGAGACTGATACAAACACTGTGGTTGCTGCGTAGAATCCTATTATATACTATAATAGGATAGTACTATTATACTACGTACTAGTATATATTATACTATATACTATTACGCTAGTATATAGTATAATAGTATAATACTCAGCGTCTAGATGTCAAACAAAAACTCCAGACAACTGAAGAATCTGCGAGTTTTCTGTGAGCATCTGTGCTGATGCTAAGGAGCAGTGTCTTTTTCTCTTCTAAGGGGACTTTGGAGAAAATATTCAACTATCATGTTTTGTGAAGTGTACTACAGCTACAAAAAAATACTTTTAAACAAGCACTAAGGAGTTGGAGAGATAGCTCAGCACTTAAGAGCACTCATTGCTCTTATATATGGTTTGAGTTCAATTTCTAAAACCTACATCAAGTGGCTCATGACCACCTCGAACTCCAGCTTCGGAGATCTGAAGCCTTCTTCTGTCCTCTGCAGACGCTTTGCATACATGTGTTTATACACACACACAGGCATATACACACAAAAATAAAAATAATAAAGCAAAAAAGTAAAACCAAAGAATAAAAGTCAATATGTATTCATTGTTCATGACTCAAAAAAATCTTGTGCTACATGTTTGGGCAGGAATGCAGTATCTGTTGATCTTTGATTTGAGATGTGAGAAGGAACTGGAAGTTTGAGAAATGTCTGTCAATGTCAGAGCAAAAGAGAGAGGCAAATCCAAGACACAGTTTCAGTTAGCTGCATCTTAAGTCAGTTTAATGACCATTCATACGTTTGGAGAGTGTCACAAAGGGTGTCAACTAGAGTGCTTCGTTTGAGTATCCTTGATTAAAAAATGAATCCAACCAATGAAAAATGCTTCCCATCAAATGCTTTTACAACAATGATTACCATAATGAAGCAGTTATCTAAAAATCCATTGAGTTTGGCCAAGTCAAAGATTCAGGGAAATGAATTTTTTTTTTTTTTTTTTTTTTTTTTTTTTTTTTGCCTTTAGAATAATGGAGAAAGAAGTAAGTCTCACTTTCTGTACTAGGTTTAAAAAGTGGAAATGAATGCATTTAGAGCAATCAGCTCTCTCAGAAAAGAATCCTGGAGAACAGCAGGGCAGAACAGGGCAGAACAGGGCAGAGACTTGGAGTTAGCAGCCTCCACCAAGGCCACCACTACTGTGTAGCAAAGTAATCCAGGCTGCAGATCTTAACTGCTACACTTGTCCTGCTGGCTGACACGTTCTGTACTAGACTATATTCATCTCATATCAATAATAATAAAAAAAACAGTATTTGTTGGAGAAATTAGGATCAATACAAGGATAGGCACTTGACTCTGAATGGTACTAGCATAACGAACAACAAATGCTGAATATGAAGTCAAGAGCTTTTATGAGGAATGAGTCTCCTTTCATAGCTTGACCCAGAAAATGGTGCTCACCAGTGACATCATAAGTACTCAGCTGCCATTATGGCAATGGGAAGTGGAGCCCCTGAGGTACCAAACAGCTGCCCCTGTTTTCTTTCAACTAAGTAACTGTGTTTAGGTTTGATGCACCTAAACTTGAAGTCTCTGGGAGTCTTGAGATTTTCACAGGAGGAGGAATCCTAGGAGTAGAAAAATAACCCATGTTTTTGACAAAATGATAATGATACAGGACTTATACCATTTGTTAGAAGAATGAAAAGGACCATCGCTTACCTTGAAGCTGAAGGTGCTGAGGAAGAATCCATTAGCTGCAATGTTACAGCTACAGTTGTTGATTTTTCAACTAGAATTTGAGTAGCTGCTAAGTGGGAACTCTGTCCATTCATCATCGTCTGGGACACACTGCACTGCAGATGTTTTAGGTTGTGAGCCTTATCCTGTGGCTGCAGAGCTATCTTTCAAGCTCCACACTTCTTTGTAGCAGGGAACAACAAACTTTTTCTAAAAAGGGACAGATAATTAAATGTTTTATAGTCATTGTGAATCATATGGTCCTTGTCACAGCCATTCAGATCCCTCTATACTGCAAAAGTTGCCATTTACAATACATCATCAAGTGGGTATGGCTATGTTTCAATAATATTTTATTTATATGAGTAATGGTAGGTCCAGAATCATATTTACTAATCTTGCTATATAGAAGGTGAGAAAACTGTGTGTTTGAGGCAAGATAACCCTTATTTTAGATTCTACCCCTTCTTTTCATGTGGCTTTTCAATCATTTACATTTTCTTTCATGAAAAATGATATTTCACATAAATGAAAATTATATGTATAGGAGCTCTAGAGAATATTCCAATGCTAGAAAAGCACTTCATAGATGTATTTCTCTAGCAAATTAATTTATACAATTTAAATTTTAAGGTTTTTTTACTTTATGAAGTCTCTTGACCAGCCTTTCCCAGGGAAAGAACTCTTTTTATCTCATGTACAGAGTCAAATTCAACATTGATTCTGAAAAAACAAAAAACAACAACAACAAAAAAATACCTTATGCATTCCAAAAAATCAAATGGAATTTAGGCTATAATGCCAATTGATACAGGTTGATTTAAACCTTTAAGGCAAAGGTAATAATTCAGAAAGTTGAAAGGAATGAGGGAAACAGAGCCTTCAAACTTACTGTGATTAACCTTCAATGTACGGAGGGAAAAGAGCATAATAAATGTATAGCATTGCTATGTTCCTTTGACGGTGAAATTAAAATAAATAAGCAGAGTCTATTGACAGCAGAATATTGTTCAGCAGCCTGCTGAATTGGGTTAATGTCTCAATAAATCATTTTTTTTATGAATTACATAATGATAGCTGTTATTGGCCTGTGTGTTGCAAACATTGTACATGAAGAATTTGCTGTTCACTGTGTACTTATTGAAAAGAATGGAATTAATGTTTGAAATGCATTCTCTCTGCTAAGGTATATAAACAAAGTGCTTTTCTGGCTTGTCCCTCAATAGGACATGACTATAACTCTATGTCTCCATAAGAGTACAGTATACAGAGGGGCACATTGTTGCACAAGAGTGGCCAGAATTACAAGATATCATTGTATAGTTTGTTTAGTGCCACAGACTTAAAGACCAACTCCTAATTCTTTCAAGCCTTTTCAGTGGGGGCAGGGGTCTCCTGTGACACCAAGGTCAAGTGCTTCTCCTTCATGATACTCTCAGTGGGATGGGGCACTTCTCGGAGCACTCCTTTCTTTAGGAATTTCTGTTTCCATGCCCCTCACTTATTAAGAATGTAGATTTGGAGGCTGAAGAGATGGCTTAGGGGTTCAGATCACTGGCTGCTCTTTGAGAGGTTCTGTGCTTAATTTCCAGCAACCACAACCATCTCTCTTAGGATCTGATTCTTTCTTCTGGTATGCATGAAGAAAGAGTGTTCACACATATTAAATAAATAAATCTTTTTAAAATGCAGATTTGTCTTAAAAAATCACATTGTGGTGATGGGTCAAGAGTTCTTGATGAGGGTGTTATTGAAGGCATCCTGGGACAGAATTGAAAGCAAAACTTGGAAGAAGTCTGGGCATAAAGGGAGGTGGTTTATATTTCCAAGTAGACTAACTTTGCGGAGTCTGCAGATCTCATTATAAAGTGGGAGAGTAATAACCATGCTTCAGGCAGTAGAAATGAATGATAATGAATGTGGCATGCATAGCATAATATCAAGTGATCAATAAACAGTATTTTACTATTACTATTTGTGCTCTCTTAATTTACTCAAATCAGAGATTTATACACTTCCAGATACAGTGAGTTAACAAAGGATGTGGAACTTCTAAGAACTAGGAAGAAGTATTTCACCCAAAGCCTACTGAATAACTGTTGGTTGATTTCATACAACCATTATTTCCGTGCTCTGATGATTCCAAATGAGGCTAGAGATCATTTTCTTAGCTATTTTAATTGGAATCACATGGTAGAAGAAACAAGCATTAGGCTTAAGAATCTGTTTTATATCAACCACAAAGGGATGGTCAGAGGAAACAGTTGATCTTTGCAATCCTTAATTTCAAAAAGCCAAACAGAAGGAGATTTCCCAGACACACTGGGCTGCTGTGTCTCTCTCAGTGCAGGATAATTTGATATAGGCTCCCTTTCCCAATAACAGAAGTTAGGACTATGACTCAGCAGACTAGGCAGGCAAGAGACTAAAAGAAGAAAGCTCTATGTGTGCTCCTAGACATCAGATTGGAGGCTCCCTGTTTTATCTGGCCTCCTCATATTACTCAGCATTGGCCCTGGGTATCCTATTTCAGACCTGGGCTCACCTCCTGCCAGAGTTCTAACCACATCTGCCATGTGCTTCTGAGAATATCAATGTCACGACAGTAGCAGATGGACGGAACACTTTGTGGAGCGTGTCTCTCTTTTCATGTTCCTAGGAACATGTGTGCTGTGCCCCTGCCAAGAATAACCATGTATATGCAGACTGGAGGGGACAGGAATGGAGTGTAATTTTTGGGTGGCTCTTTGATGCTAATACAGGGGGCAAGGGGTTCAACTTCTTGTGTATCCTCTATGCAAAGACTGTGGTTATTTATCTCTTACAGATTTTCTCAGATCAAGTGTTTATTTTTCCTTCTTGGAGTTAGGTTTATGGAGTGAAACTAAATAGAAATTTAAAGTCACACATAGTACTAGGGAACTCACTACCTGTGACCAAAGGAAGTCTCTCTTTTCAGTAAGAATTCTTCCAGAAAGTACACCAAGTACACTGCCCAGCACACCCAGCTGTATGTAATTGAGACTCTTTACACACCCATGCTGCAGCAAGCAATGCAGAATCAAGCAAGCAGTAGCACCCTGACAAAGGGGTTCCATGCGCTCTCTAAACTCATTGCTAACTCAAGGTTCAAGGCATTACCAAGTGTCTTGGTCCATTCAGGTGCTATAACAAAGGACCACAGGCTGGGTTGCATATATACTGTACATCTTTTATTTCTGACATTCGTAGAGGTTATGAGGTCAAGCTGTCTAATGAGAGTTGTTTTGTTTGTTTGCTTGTTTTGTTCTTTTTCACATTAAGCATCTTCTCGATGGGTCCTCACATGGCAAAAAGGGGCAAAGAGCCTCTCTCAAAGATCTTTTAAAAAATCTTTTTCATCAGTGCCTGACTCTGATGACCTAATTACCTCCCATAAACACCACTCCTAATCCAGTAGCTATAAAACAAGGATGAACAATCCAGATCCCTTGTAGGATTTTGTAAGCTGTCTGGGGATAGTTCAGTCTCATTTTGATTTAGTTTAGATTCATTTTACTCTTTTTAAATCTTTGCTATGTTCACATCTTGCCCTGGACATAAGTAAATTTATGCCATTTTGAAAAGACTTAATCCCAAATGCAACACAGAAGGGCAGGGGAGACAAGAGTAACACACAAGACAAGAGTAGTGAGTGGTTGTCTGAACAGGGGAGAGCAGGGCCTGGCTTATGGTCTCTGCTATTTCCAATTCTGTACCTTCTCTGATCTTGGTTAAGTCCATGCTACCAATCATTTAACCACCAGCTCTCAAATTTCTCAAATATTCAACCTCAGGCTCCTGTTTAACTAGCAAGCTTCTGTGTAAATTCACCTTTACCACTACGTGACAAACTTATAAAGAAAAATGGAATATTTTACTTGTCTTTTTATGACAGCCTTCACACATTTTTGTTCTATTTTACAAATGAGGTATCAGGCTGGGTGTAATGGCACTCACTTTTGATATCAATGAGCTTTCATTGGCAGGCAGATCTCTGTGAGGTCCAGTCCAGCTTAGCCAACATAGGGATCTTGAAAAGACTATAGCCAGCTCTAGCATGTTTAACATGGCTCTGGCAGGCCTGGTCCCTCTCCCCGTTTCCCTCTGCCTTGCTAAAACCCACTAGATTACATTCCTAAAAGCTAGCCACAAAGGTCTATTTCCTTATTTGGCCACTTCCTCCTCCTGAGGCTGACTACCAAGGTCCAGCTATCAAAGTATTTAAGTCCAGCAATCAAAATCCCCCTTTGGCTCACCTAAATAACGTGCCCAATTAAAATTAAACTACTCATCCTAACACAAGACTTCCTCTTGTACCTGTATAAAATGCCATTTCCTATGTGCCACATCTGTCTCCTCTATCCAAAGGCAGTCTTTTTTCCCTCCAGGACAGATCCTCCTCCCTCTTTCCTTTCTTCTCTTCCCTTCTCCCTCATGCCCTAGCTGCTGTCTTAGTCTCTTACACTGTGAGCTCTCTTCCTTTGCAAACAAATAACCTTTGCATTGAGAACTTGGTTAGGGGTTCTGAGCCAAGGCTTTTCCTAACAAGTTGCAGGTTTGGTAGGATTACATAGTGATAACACAATAAAATAAATAAATGTCATATTTTCTTTATCCTAATAATTTTTTTCATTTATTTTGCAGCCATATTTTTTTGTATTTATTTATTTGTTTCGCAAAATGTGTCAATATACAGGGTTTGATTTTTTTTTCGATGCAGAATCTCACATAGCCAAGGCTAGCCTCAAATTCACTGTGTTGATGAGGATGACTTATAACACCTTATCTTCCAGCCTCTACTTCCTAAGTGAAGGACTTGTAGTTGGTACCTTAATGTCAGGTTTTGGGGGACTCTAGGGATTGCACTTTGGGCTTTTTGCATAGCAGATAAGAATCGAGGAAGTTTGGGACCTTCCGTTAACAGTGCAACTACTAACTCAGCCAAAAGACAGCTTTTTTCATAAAGAAAAAATTACACATGCTTTAGAGACAAAGAGGGCAAAGTCAAAATAAAGCTGGGGAGTAAGAGCTACACTTACCTGTAGATATAAAGATAAGCATTTAATTTATCTTTATAATGAATTAATTAATTTTAACCATAAATAATAACTGCATTGCATTATAAAGTAACCATTGCAGGTTTTCCTCAAAGAGCCATGACTTCACAAGCTCCACATAGTTGGCTAAGCTTCTCAGTGCCGGACATGATTTTCCTCCTGTTGAACAAGCCTTAAATTCACTTAGAAACTTCTTTTTGCAACAAATGAGGAACATTACAGAAAGCCATAAATGATCAAAATGCAGAAAAAAAATGACTAGGTGTTGCCCAGCCCTAACTGAGAATGAATGGTTGTGCTTTGCAGACCCTAACTGAGACATCTACTACACAAGTCCAGCGCCTGAGGCTCAGAGACCATCCCTGTCAGGGGGTAGGAGGATTGTAAGAGGCAGAGGAATAGGAGAGTTCATCTCCAAGAACTGTCAGAGAAACTACAGCCATGAAGTTTCATCTTCATACTGCCTGAATAAGCATGAACAGAAACAGTCACACCAAAGAGGGGAAGTGTTATAGGGCCTCAGCTCTAGACAAAGAACAATGGCTATAGGAATGCTGAGAGTGGGAGAAATAATCTTCCAGAGAAGAGTCCCTCTAATTGGTTATCTAGTCACATGCATGCACGCACGCATGTGCGTGCACACACACTCTCTCTCTCTCTCTCTCTCTCTCTCTCTCTCTCTCTCTCTCTCTCTCTCTCTCTTACACACACACACACACACACACACACACACACACACGTGTAAGAACAGTTAAAGGAAAAGGTGATATGAATTTGAGAGAGAAAGTGGGTATGTGGGAGGATTGGATAAAGAAAATGGAAGGGGAAATAACATTTTAGTTACAAAATAAAAATTATTTAAAATAAGGGCTTTTACACTTATATGTGGTTGAGTGTGGGAACAATACCCTGCATATTGAACCTCACTATTAACTATTTTCCTTAGGCCTCCAGGGTGTAGCCTAGTCCTCTGGCAGGCAAGAAGGCTTGACTTCTATCCCAAGCTATATAAAAAAAATTGTATTTATTTACAATCATAAAAGTTTAGTACTTTTCTTATTATTTCCTAGCCTTAGTTAGTGGTTTGTCTGTTCCTACTGAACACACCTTAGAATTATCATTTCTTATTCCTTCCTTATGAGAAAAACAAAAGAGTAGAAATGCATTATTATATAAAGTGACCTATCATCAGATGACTGTTATAAAAAGACTAGAAAGTCATCCTGCTGAACTTGAATTTTCAAATGAGTTGCTAAGGTCAGTGTTGAAATTCACAGACTGACCATCATGAGAAGTCACATGCTACAAGTATATTTTAGAGTGAGTTAACTTCCTTGGCTCTATGGCCCACTAACTGACGGAAACAAGGGAGGAAAGATTGACTTCGGCTCACAGTTTCAGAGGGATTGCTCCAAGGGGAAAAAATAGTGGAGAAAAAAGCATAGTAGGACAGCCTAGATCATCACAGTGAGTGTGTGCTGCTGAAGTTCTTCATATCATGGCAGACTCATCAGCAGAATGGAACCTGGAGACCCATGAGCAGAATGGAACCTGGGGTCAGACATTACCTTTGAAATCCCACCCCGAGTAACTACTTCCTGTAGTTATATTTCACCTACACAATGTTCCATGGAATCCCAAATCCTGCCACCAGATGGGGAACAAGCTTTCAAAACATGCTGTGAGAGACACTTCAGATCCAAATCATAATGCACAGCAACACACAGCTTATTTACTTAATGAGGCTCAGAGAGTGGCATCAGGTCAGCTCCAAGCCTTATTTATTCTGATGAAAAACCAGAGCTTCAAATAGGAATAGGAAATACTGGTTAGATACAGGACCATAAGCACCCATAACATTAATAAGCAGGACAATTAATGCTTCTGGTGCTTTGCTGGTAAATTCTTTTCTGTGGAAATATATACTTATTTGCTTCATTTAAATAAAAAAAATAGGGAAACAAAAATGTCCCACTAGGCAAGAAGTAAGAGTGGCCGCACCATTGGCTCAGGTTCCAGCTGCCTACTCACAGCTGCTCGGTCTTCAGCTGTGGAAGCATGGTTGCCTGATGCCATCACTAGTCTTGTGTTCCTCGTACTGGGACCTTTTGTTAAAGAAAGCATAAACTTTCATCTTAAATGTTGCGTGTGTGCCCACGTCAACATTATCCTAATCTGATATCTAAAGGCATGTGTAGTTCAAATTCATGAGATTTAATCTCTGAATATGCAATGTTAATCTAATTGAAAAGATTAGAAGCCTAGCAACCAGACCAAATGACGTATGCTTGTGACAGCTGCAAAAAATGAACAGTTGCTAGCCCTGCTATGGATGAGGATCTACCGTGCACACCTTTAATCCCAGCACTTGGGAGGCAGAGGCAGGTGGATTTCTGAGTTTGAGGCCAGCCTGGTCTACAGAGTGAGTTCCAGGACGGCCAGGGCTACACAGAGAAACCCTGTCTAGGAAAAAAAAACCAAAAAAACCAAAAACCTATGGTGCCTGTATTGCCCTAGCTTTATCTCAGAAATCTGAATGACTAATTACTTTAGACAATCCTAGATCCAACTGCTTCCTTGTCTAATTCCAAATCTTAACATCTTGCCATCAGCTAGTTCAAAGAAACAGAATCAAAAGGTTTTCATGCATGGCTTCAGAAACCACAGTTCCCCAATCATTTCTGAAGCATGAGTGAAAGGATGGAAATTAATTTTAAATTAGTATAGAAGGTGAGTTTTGAATCAGATTAGCTCAATATCTCTGGTGGTTATCTAACAAGCACATGAAAAGGATGATGAAATTCATCGTTCTTGAATGCATATATATCACTGAGCATTTCGTTTTTTTCAAGTTGAGTAGCAGGTTTTTGCAGGACAGTAGATTGTTCATTTGGAAGAATTCACTTTCTCTTTATCCCAAGTTTTCACTTGAATTCACAATGCTCTGATTGGAACAACACATTTCATTCCTATGGCAACCAGCATTTCCCCTATTCCCTCCCCCTTGAAAATCCAAAGGGACACCTTTTACTTCAGAATTAGAATATGCAGTAGAAACAGGTGACTCTATTTTTAAAGCATGTTTCTTTCCACAAATAGCCTCTTACCATTAGGTTAGAAGAAATATTATCCTCTATCTCTTCCTTCCTTACTTTAAATTTTGTTCAAAATTATTGTTAACCCTTCACAATCACAAGTTCTACCTCTCTAGATTCAACCAACCATGGATTAAAAAAATATTTGGGAAAAAAGGTACCTATACTAAATATGAATGGACATTTTAATTGTCATCTTCTTCTAGCCATATAATGTATAATGTATAAGCCCAGCCTATGTTATACAACAGCCATTTACATTGTATTTGTATAGTGTTTGTATTACATATAAACTGCAGATAATTTTAGTTGTCCAGGAGGAAGGGCATGGTTATATGCAAATACCATGTTTTTTTTTTTTTCATGTAGGGCACTTGAGCATCTTTGGATTCTGGTGTCAATACTAGTTCCTGAAGACAATCCCCTGTAGAAAACAAGGGACGGCTGTATTCCTCACCGAGGCAATTACCAACTGAACTGAAAGCTTGTCAATGGAGTCTAGGCTTAAGGCTGCCCAGTCTCTGGACTGTATTCCCCTTTGGAATGGAATGGAAAAGTCTCTTAACATTTTGGTTGGCTTTTATATATCTTGTGTAACAATCCATAGATGTCTATGGCTGATAGAGATGTCACATGCATTTTAAAAATAGCCAGGAGAAGAAAAATTCTACTTTATAAATAGAACTAAATGTAGTTCTCTGCTGTCTCCAATTCTTAGCGAGTGTGGCAGCTATAAGAACTGGCTTATCTAAGCATCAGAAGACTAAGGAATGCTCTCTGGGATTGTAATGCCAAGAAATGTTAGGCAGAATGGGGCCATAGATGGGACTTTACATCATAGCTATGCCTATTGAGTTCATCCAGAAAGGCATCTCTCAGGCTTCTGGGACACCCTAGTGGCCGATCACTCACCATTCTTGATAGTGACCTTTAAATAGCTATTGATGGATATTTGATGTTTCACCCATCCTCCCACCTGTATCCTTGATAACTGTTGATGAGAAGGCAATTCACTAGAAGGCATATGCATCCTCCTCAGCTCCCTCCCCTAGCTGATACAATAGATGATCACCAGCCTCCCTATTAGACAAAGTTACTTGATGTTGACCTTCTGAAACTTGTTTGTCTTGTCCGAGTCTTCTTCTGGAATTCTAATTAAGAATGCCTCAGATACCATGGTCTTGTTTGTAAAGCACCTGATACAAAAACCTAGCTCGCCTTTTAATTTGATGTTTCTGTTTTTACTCTTCATCTGATAGGCCCCCCTCATCCTCCTTGTTATCCTTCTTCCTCTAAGCTTCCGTTTGAAGTGATTGTCTCAGAAAGGTTCTCTCTCTCCTCTCCCTCCTGGGGGAAAGCCTGAGCTTTTCATTACGCTCTTCAGTCCTCATCTGCACTGGTTTACTGGTTTTAGTTACTATCTTGTAATGTGCCACCAGTCAAGGCAGAAATAAGGGTTAAGTTATAGACTCATGCTTGGACTAAGACAAGACATGAGTTAAATCTCAGTTCTAATACATGCCAACATTCTGTGACTGTCCTGTGGGTAAACCAGGGGCCTCTCAGATCTTCATCTCCTCTTGCAAATTTGGAATGAACAGGATTTTTTAAAAAGACAGTTAATACAGAAACCTGACCAGATGAGGCAATAATGAACTTGTTTACTACACAGGAAGCATGCCTATAAAGCTTTCAAAATAGTCTTAGGAGGGAGATCCTATTGATGAGTTTATTTTACAGATAAGGACTCCAGTGATTTCTTCCAACTTGTAAGAAGCGAGTCAGTGAGTAGTGGAGTCAGATTGGCATGAATCTTTGCAACTTCTCTCAAGAGTAGAGTCAGGAATGAGGAACACAGCATAATTTGCAAGACTGAGTTGTAAAAATTCCTTGCTTTCTTACTTATGCTTTGAAGTTCCCACTCTGTTTTCAGGGAGTCCAGGCAAGCCAGAGGGGGGAGGGAGGAGAGAGAGAGAGGAAGACAGAGGGGGGGTTGCTATGTAAAAAGAAACCACCAGGTCTCTTGGTCCCCGGATTTGATTGAATGCCCAAATCAAAACCAGCTTTTAATTTGGTCCAACATCTTGGAAGTGGCTCTTCTGATCTCCAGTTAGGCCACCATGCCCAGTTGGAAGCCACACAGGAAGTCACAGTGAGTTCATGCTGAGCTCCACTGACAGTGCTGATTATTTGTGAGAGAAGTTTCTGGTTATTGTTGCCTTAAATGCTTATGTTTTGAGGTTGTTTGTTTTGCCTCAATTAAATGTTCACCTTTATAAGAGTTATCCTGATCACAGTGTCTCTTCACAGCAATAAACTACAAACTAAGACAGTATATAATAACCCCACTTCCATGTCCAGTTATATGAAATAACCCCCTTCCCTGTTTAACTCTATACAATAAACATGCTGAGCTCCCAGATGTTGAGGTTTCTCCAGTAGAGAGCCCACACAACCTGATCCCAGCTCTCTTTGTGAATATGCCTGTCCTTTCTTCATTCTCTTGGTACCCTAGTACCAAGGACTATTCAAGACTGTTCCTGAAGCTACATATGAATGTAGTAGAAAACCTTATCTGAAAAACAAAACAAACAAACAAAACACCTCATGGTAGGTGGAATTAGAATAGAAGAAACTTGTAGGATCCCACCTTACATCTCACCATTGGCAAAAAGACTGGCTTGGCCTTTTCTGGCAAATCCTCTCACAAAATCAAACCAGAACTTCTTTCTAAAATAATACCCCATGCCCTAAACACTTCCACTAAACCCAACTTCTTAGAGGCTCTACATAATCTCCAAGTATCACCACTGTAGGTCCCAAGCTCCCTGGGAGGCACAGCACAGCAGTTATTTGGGGCTGTCACACTGTCTTCCTGAATATCAACTACATATGGGCCAAGTGTCATTATGAGCACAGAATCAGATAATAGCAGGACTGAAAAATGTCATGCTGCTCAAATGAAAGAATAGATTCAATTAGAGAAAGCCATCCAAGTTTGTTAATAGGGCTGATATGAGTCATGAGCCTACTCAGGGAAAAGCATCCAGCTTAGTGAGACTCTGTAGAGAGAAGAAGCTTACCAAATGACTTGAGATCTTGACGTTAATTGCATAGAGTACATATGAGGTTGCTCAAGATGGACAGGTTTTCAGTGCATGACTGACTGGGTGTGCTACCTTGGTGATAGAACTTTAAGTTGATGAGATAATGAAAAACCTACCCATGAGAAGGAAGTCCACACCAGTGGGTGCAGAAAGACTTGTGGGGCAGCCATGTGAAAGGTCTTAGAAGGAGTATGCATAGTAAACCAAAGATGAACACAGAAAAGCAAAGAGACTGTTGGGTTGAGAATAAGATCACTAGGATTTCATTTTCTGATGCCCTTCTATATCTTAAAAGACAAAACAACACAAAAAATTTAAAAGACTCAGGTCCACTCTGAATATTTTACAAGCTAAATGGAACTCTTACTGGGAGGAATAAAGGACTAAGAAGAGGCTCCAGACCTGCCAGGAAGCCTGTGCTTTAAAAGCTTTGACAGGTGAAGGTCAATTCAGAGCAACAGTGGCCACAGCAAACCCTTGATCATTAAAAGACAAATGCCCTCCACCTATACATATGCTCCAGCAGTCTGCAGCCCGGGGAAAGTTGCAAAGTGTCCATGGCTTTGACAGAGAGGAACTGAACCCAAAACGGCTCTGAAAACAGATGCTTTCCCTAGAGCAGTCGATCACAACCTTCCAACTGCTGAGACCCTTTAAGGCAGTTTGGTGACGCCCAAACGTAAAAATATTTCATTGCTATATCAATAACTGTAATTTTGTTACTGTTCTGAGCCATAATGTAAATATCTGTGTTTTCCAATGGCCTTAGATGATCCCTATGGGAATGGTTGTTTGAATCCAAGGATCATGACCCACAGGCAGAGAACCACTCCCCTAAAGTGTCGAAGGCAAAATCAGAAGCTAGTGGTTTTGATACATGTGCTGCCTTCCTGATGCTCTCCCATGCATTTCATTGGGAGCACATGGTACTTAGCATCACCCGAAGGATCTTCAGTGTGCTGACTTGAGTATTCTGCCACCACATGACATAATTTCCATAGACAAGTCATTTGTAATGTCTCAACAGCTGAAGTAGAAACAAGCGTTCAGAACAGAATAGCTTATACTCCATAGCTAGCCCCAGTGGAATAGCCATAAGAACTTCCCCAGGTTCTTATGGAAATCTGTAACATGTACAAAAGTAGAAGTACTCAGTGAGCTGGCTGTGTTCATCTTCTTGCAATGAGCATCTTGATCTTTCTCTTCTGGATTCACAAGTTCCTCTGAGTATTTCTATTCACCCCTCTCCAGGCTTGGATGTGTTTTTAGTCTCCAAAACTCTGCGCCTTCAACTACTCTTTGGTGACCTATAGTGAGAGTTTGGATCTTCAGGCATCTTTACAGTCAGTGATACATACCCATTAAAGTCTGGGAGCAGGGCTCTCTTGTTTCAGACAAAGCAGTGGACATGGATACAGTTTGGCTGATAGATTGCTTACTTCCAAGGCATGTAATACTGAGATCTATCCCCAGTGCCCTCAAATATACAAACTGACCTTC
>JADRCD010236033.1:0-28261 GCA_019843815.1 Montemys delectorum
CCAAGCTCTGAGCCGTATGCCAGCAACAGTTGCTGATGTAAGAGACAAGAATCGTTAGGCATATTGACTGTGAAAAGTCTATTCAACCTCCTTTCCAGATTGTCAGTGTTTTGCAAGACTCGTTCCAATATGAAAAAGTGCATAGAATTTCTCTAGAATTTGGGATGATTAGCAAAAGACTTAGACATACAGCTTTCCTACTGAAGGTCTAGGGAGTGTAAGGCAGCTGAAGCCCAGAGATGAGCACCCTCCTTACACTTTCTAGCCAGAAGAGGTCTCTGAGAGAAGTCTCCCAACAATGATAGACTGAATCATAGATTCTATCACATTCTTCCAGCTGCACTTGTGCCTAAACTGTGTGTGGATGTGGCTCGGGTGGCGGTGGGGGAAGCGTAGGGAGCAAACAGAAACATCTGAGATGTAAAGTGAGTGGCACGCTAGGATTGTGACAATCAGTCTCCCGGGAAAACACTGGTGAAAACAACTCTTACCGCCATACCCCTTGAAACCTACCTCTTCCGGTCTGCTCAGAACGTGGCCTTCTGGGCCGGTTATCCCCATTTCCAGCATCCGTGCCTGCTCCTAAAATAAGAGAAATAAAATGGAGAACGTTCTTAGATAACCACAGTCAACACTTGGGAAAATTATATCTGTGTGCTCTGGGCTAGGGAGAAAAGAATAAAATTTATATGTTGAGCAAATATATATTTCCACATTTGGAGCAAGAGAGTTGAATCTTTAAAAAGTTAACTGGTTTCTTTATTATTATTATTATTATTATTATTATCATTATTATTATTATTATTAAAAAGAAGATTGTTTGGTTTGATAAGAGTGTCCATGTTTTATCTACAATACCAGTAAAATGTCACCTCTTTCAGACCCAGCTCCCTGGGAACATCTCCTTGCCTGACTTGTTGGCTGGTTCAATCTTTCCTTTATTTCTACCCATTGAAAGGTGGTAAACATCTACTCCATGCTGTGCTCTGAGTTAAGTACCAGGATTAAGGCCTGTGTATGAACTTAAGACTTTGAGAGTAGCTTAAGGTTTAGGACCAGATCCCCCAGCATCTGCTCACCTGCCTCCTCCAGCAGATTCATCTGGGCTCTTTTAGTCCAGGTGCAGAGCCTAATGAGCAGCTACAGTTTCAAATTCTGACAACTCATGTTTTAATATCAGCCTGGCCTCTAGGTTTGTGTATTTTAAATACATGAATTAGATGAATGAATTCAGCATTCAAGCAGAAAAAAAAAAATCCGGCCTCTCGACAGTATTACCCGAGTTACTGTTTTGATAAAGTTCTATTCACATTATAGGTGTGACAGCGAGACCTACTTCTTCTCATGGCTGACTCTTATTATTTTGATAGCTATGAACAAAGTTCATGGAGAAGCAGAGGGCTGCTGAACAGAGTTAGGGGTGGCAGAAACCCTAGGCTGCTGTCATCTGCAGTCGCACCATGATATGAAGGCTAATTCCTAAGAACGTCTGAACCAGTTATCCCAGCCTTGTGACCTGGGAGATCCTGGCAAAGTAAGAGAGTTGGCAGCTGAAACAAGCCTGTCTCACCTGGTAACCACACGGTAGAGAGTTCGTAGTAAAAGGATTCTTAAGCCTCTTTTTTTGCGTGTGTTGTTGTTAGTAATTCAAATTCAGGGGGATGTTAAGGAAAGTCCCCATATGTGGTGATTAACCTTGATGGACAGTCAGTCTGGTGGGATCCTGGTCTCACCTCACAAAACACAGAACACACTGATCTCAGTCAGACAGGGTTAGTTTATTGAACATTTGCCCCAGAACTGATGGATAAAGGCCTCAGGTCAGACTGGGCAACTGTGACCTTGAGTCAAAAATCCTAGAGGGCTTTTAAAGCCTGAGATCCACAAAGATCTGTGCCAAGTTATTCCACCAATCAGGATTTAGAGAACAGGGGATTTCCTTAGGAACAAGTCTTTGTTGTACATTTATCCTGCTCACATTGGTTGGGGTATTCAACTGAAGCTGGGGACCTGATTTGTCTAACACTCATGTTATAACTTGTCAAACAGGATGGGACTTGTCTTAACTTGCCAACCTGGATGTCAGTTACCCACATGCATGTCTCTTTCTGTCAAGTGGAGTCTCAGTTCCCAGGGAGATCTTGGGAACTTAAACTTTATTTGACCCCTACTCAAAAGGGAAGCCTTATTCTAAATAGATGCAGGTGTCTCTCTTATTTTGCGATCCACCCCAGGGGCAGCTTATAAAGGCAAATACTGTATGTAAAAGCTCATACACAGGTGCAGGAAGTGTTGCTGAGGGGTTGGTTCAGGTCCAAGCTCCTTGTGGCTAACTGTACAAAGCGGTTCTAACTGACTTCCATTGTGATTGGCTTCCAAGAACACCAAAGCGCAGAACATGCTAGTGAAAGCAGTAACAACATGTGAAAAAGTTTCCTTATGGTATTAGTGATAGCACAAAGTGGCAGGCTAGACAGGTAACGGTTACCTAGGCCTTAACATTCTATCCACAATTGGTTGAATTTGTGATCACCTAGGAGACTAGATTCAATCTAGGCATACTTACGGGTGTGTCTAGGGATTAACTGAGGGTGGGCCAAATTGTTCCAGACAAATGAATTAATCAACAGAAGGCCAAGGGCCCAGGACTTGGGAGGCAGAGGCAGGCAGATATCTGAGTTCAATGCCAGCCTGGTCTGCAGATCCAGTTCCAGGACAGCCAGGGCTACACAGAGAAACCCTGGCTCAGAAAAACAAACAAAACAAAACAAATCCAGAGTGGGGATGGTGGGAACCGGGCGGTTGGGGAAGACACAGGAGAAAGCCTGCAGAATTCACTACATTGCATACTAGGAAAATTTCTCTAAACACTCCAGAGGCTGATTTTTCTAGGGAACCACCCTCATTTTCTCATTGATTGAATTCTAGACATATTTTCTTCCGTGTTCCAGTAAGAGTCCTCCCTGATGAGACAAATAAAGGTTAAGGTTTACCATTAAATATCTTCTGCCTTGTATAAACCATCTTCTGATCACATGAGTTAACCCAGAATCAAGCCAGTTTATCAAGGTCAAACTCTTAACACACCGCTCCCACGAGTACATCACAATAATGACTTCACTATTCTGGTCACAGCACAGCTGTGGCTGGCTCCGAGGAGGAAATGACCCTTGCTTTGTTTTTGCTTGGAATGTAGCAGATACAGAGTAAATATGTTTTCAATTTTTTTGTTTATTTTAATTCAAATATGATTACATTACTTTCTCCCTCCCCTTCCTTCCAACCCTTTCCATATACCTACCCCTCACTCCCTCAAAAGCGTGGCCCGTTGGCCTGTTTTCCTTTTTAAATTATAATTGTTAGATATCTGTAGTAGCAGACACATAATCAAGCTGTTGAGCCTTTTTGGAGGGGCTTGTATGCTCATAATTTCAGGGCTAACTAATTTGTATTAGATAACCAGTTAGGGACTCATCCTGGGAGAGGCTAATTCTCCTTTTTCACCAGTCATTTGTTGCCTGTGATTCTTTGCCTAGGGTTGGGGCCCCATGAGATTTCGTTCTTCTGGATTTTCCTATCTATCAGTGTTCCTGCCTGGGTCCTGTTCTGGCAGCTGTAGAGTGGTGTTAACATGGGTGAACTTTCCCAGTTGTTTCTGGAAGGTACAGTTTCACAGCAGACGTCCTAGCCCTGTGGTTCTTAACCTTTTTGATGCCTCTAATGGTCCCTGAGTGTTAGAGGAGTGCTGCTCAGGTGTATCCGAGGAGGAGGCAGGACTTCTCCTTGTTTGACCCGGTGTGGTTTTCCATGATTGGCTCTGTCTCCTGCAAAGGGAAGCTTCTTTATTGAGGACTGGGAGAAGTATTTCTCTGCGGGTTTAAGGTCATTGCTCAGTGTGTCATTTAAGAAAGCTCAGCCTAGCTGGGCCATTCAGAAGATTTGAAAATTGTCCTTGTTTATACCCAAGGGAGACTTCATTTTACTCTTACTTTTTTTTTTTTATTTGGGCTTTTTTTTTTTTTTTTTTTGCAGAAGCATAGCAGGAAAACTCTGAGGGTAGCATCTGCCTTCATTTAGATGACGTGATATAATCTTCAGCTTAAGCTGAATTTAATAAATGCACACTAGAAACTCATCCAAATGGAAAAAAAAAAAAAAGAAAAGCCCCAATTCTTCTTCCTTATGGAGAACAGACTTTTCCAAGGTCAGGAAGAAGTGGGATGACGAGGAGCCCAGGAGCATCTGCACTGAGGAGCCACAGGGGGCAAATATTTGAACCGAACCGAGCAATGGTGCTGCTGGCCCTGTAGTATCTAACAGGCCTGAAATACAAGGAAGAGGCTGGATTCCATGGCAGCAGAGGAAGAGCTGGGGCCTCTGGCTGCCAGGCTGAACACATGGAGAGAGGAAAGGGTTAACAGTTAGCACCCATGGATCCATCCCCTGAAAGCAAGGCAGACTGAGGCCTCTGTGTGAAAAGATTTCATTAAGTTTGGGTGTGGGGGAGACCTGGGAAGAAAGCATACCACCACGCTAATTAGTATTCTTGGTCGTAAGTCAGAGGGAATTGCATACTTAGCTCACCTCCTCCACTCTCAAGATATTGCTGAGACTCTGAAATTACAACAGCTAGAGTCCGGTATTGTGGAACATGAAGAGCAAAGGAACCCCAGATACACTATCACTGAGTAAAGATGCCTCCTGGGGCATATCAATTTAAGAGATGAGATTTGCTTCTACTGGCTATACGTTATGATCTATAAGCCAGTGATAACATCCCATTGAGCCTGCAAATGAGTGGTTCTTTTCTTTTTAAATTAATTATTTTATTTATTTACATCCCAAATGCTGCCCCTTTCCCAGTCCTCCCCCCACCCCAGAGTTCTTCATAAATGTAAACAGTGAATTAATCTGGTGGCTGTATTTGGTTTTAACCTTATGTTAGTCCCCAGTAACTACACAGAGAAACCAAGCTTAATTTATTCATTTATTTTATTTAAAATGGGCATGGTGATGACATTTTAAAAGTTTGGAAGTCAGCTAGGTCTAGTGGGACACATATTTAATCCCAGGAAATGGGAGACAGCAGCAGGCAGATCTAAGCCTAAGCTACGTGGTGAAAATGGAAGAGGTCAAAGAAGAACACAAGAGCTAGCCTACATACTACTCCTGTAGGCCTGATGACCAGTCACTGACCTCTGGCTATCTTCGGAAGGAGAGTAGTTCGTAAAGGTCGAGCTATGCAAAGTCTTGTTTGTACTTGCCTCTACGGCCAACTACCTGGGCACCAGGTGTTCAAGAGACGCCGAATGAAGGAACTGTGCCCCTCACTGTCGGTGCCATCAGATGAACTGAGATCTCCCTGTCCTTTTCTTCGCTGGTTCCTCCTAGCAGAGGCCAACGCTGAGTGCATTTCGAAAAACAAGTCCATGCATCCATTCCATGAAGAGGTCTGGGAAACGGGGAGGGAACGGCTTCGAGTCTACAGATGACCAGTGTGGGCCTCAAAGCTCTTGCTTTCCTCATTTCTTCAGCAAGTTACTCAATATGGTTTCTAGGAAACCAGTGGATCCCCACAGGAGCTAAATGGAAGGCTCTGAAATCTGCCATCCTGGATCAGATTGCTGGGATTGAAGAAACTGCCTTAGAACAGACAGAATGTCACGTAGCTTTGGCTCACTCTCAAACTCTTTTCTAATACATCCTGGTTCCCTAGACTGTCCGGTTCTCTCCTTGTTTGTTTTTGTTTTCATGACTTGCTCCACCTTTTTTTGTAGCTATTGTTTCTGGTGTTTGTTTGTTTTTCTTCTTCACACAGACCGGAAGGCACAAGTGTTTATTTCACAGTTGGTTTTTTCGAAGTCAGGGTCTCCCTACGTAGCTATGGCTGGCCTTGAACTAACAAACTTGTTTTTCTTAATACTCAGATCTTCACTGCTGAAAGGGGTTAGGTTGCTCCTGGACTAGAGATGGCACTCCAGGGCTTCTCCAAAAAAACGTTAGTCAACGATATTTTGGGTACCCTCAGGGGTACATTTGCGCATTTGTAGGCTTTGGGTTTTCCTGTACTTGGCTCTTCTCATCTTAAACCAACGATGCACTTCAGATTCTAACATGTACAGGCGCCTTGCAAGTTTCCTCTTCGTGATCACATCAGGATACAGAACTTCTTGAAAAACGCTCTCCAGATCGCTCAGCTGCCAGGTTGTAAGACCTCTGCGGATCCGTGGTCGAGTGCGCCGGGGCTGTGGCTGTGGAACTCTGGCCGCTAAGGTCCCCCATCCCTCCAACTGTAGCGGTCTCGGACTTGGACGGCTCCCTTGGCTCGAGAAGGCGACGTCACCACCAAGGGAGTTCAAGTTGACCGTGGGGTTCATCTCACCCTGTTGGTTCAGGATGCCCTGGTACTCGAGGTTGTCCAAGACGCCTGGAACACATTCACGGGAAAAGCCGTTCTCTTCTGCAGCTGGTACCTCTTGCTCATCCTCGATTTCCACCTCAATCTCAGGCTCCTCCATGTTGTAGGAACTGGGCTTATAGTTAAGGCATGTGAGTCCCATGTCTTAAACTCTGTAGAAGTAGACTTGCCTCCACAAGTAAGGATGTGGTCAGCGTAATCCAACAGTCAGTGTTGTCTTACTCTGAAGAAGACAATCCCCGAGTTGCTCAGTACATGAAGCTGGACTTCTCTGCAGTCACAATCTGGCACAGAAGGCTGAAAGGAATCTCATTGGGCTATGTTGTGCAGTCCTCCCTCGTTCAAATCGCAAGGAACTTGATCCTACTTTTGGTCAAGGAGCGCCGACCAGCAGGACCAGGTAACTTGCCAGCGAGACCGAGGGCAAGTGGCAGAAAAGCGAAATTTCCCTCTACCACGTCCTTTTATCTGAGTTGCGGCCAAAAGGCGCCACCCACATTTAGGGAGGGTCTCGCGTCTAAAGGTCAGAACAGGAAAATCTCTGGTAGGTAGGCATAGTAGCACACACCTTAAATCCCCGCATTCCAGGGGGAGGGGGAGGGGGATCTCTCTGAATTCCATGGGGACCAGTATAGTGTATATAGAAAGTTCCAGACCAGCCAGAGCTAGTTAGTAAGACGCTGTCTCAGAAGGGGTATGGGTATGGGGTGAGGAGAAGAGGTAGAGGTAAGGGAGGGGTCGTAGGGACAGGGCTATGCATGGACTTGATCAGGAATTTGTTTTTGCCGATTCCAGATGCAACTAAAAGGACAACCAAGACCACCAGCACTCTCTTCTTTCTACGCCAACCAAAAGTTTCTAGATATAAACTCTTTTAGGGACAGAAGACTTACTTCGAAGGTCACTTTTAGGCATCCCTGTCTTCACTTCATAAGAAAATAAATATCTAAGTTGGAGTTGCTGCCTCAAAAATTGAAAACAAGTGGAGAAGACGTCAGGTAAATTATAAACAAAAGCCATACATGTAGTAACAGGATTTATGGTGACATTAATCTGAAGATTCTTTTTGTTGTTGTTGTTGTTGTTGTTGTTGGTGGTGGTGGTGGTGGTGGTGGTGGTGGTGGTGGTGGTGTGGTGGTTGGGTTTTGGTTTTCTGAAACAGGGTCGTACTATAGCTTTGGTTGTCCTGGAACTCACAGTACCTGCCTTTCTGCTCCTTCCTTAGTGCTGGGATTAAAGGTAAACACCACTATAAGGCTTGTTTTTGTGTTTTGTTTTTGAGACATCCTTTTTCCGTGTAGTCCTGGGTGTTCTTAAACTGGATTTTTTTTTAGGCCAGAAGCTGGCCTCAAACTCAGAGAACCTACTGCCTCTGCCTCCAGAGTGCTGGGATTAAAGGCATTTGCCACCACTGCCCAGCTGAAGATCAGGTCTTCAAGAACACACCACTTCCAGCCAGGAATAAAAAGCTTGCTATCACATCTAATTACCTTGAGCATTTGACGATCCTCTTTTCTCTGCAGACCCAATGCTGGAATTCAACTGTGAGCCCAGAGCTGTAAGCTTTTTGAGCCTGGATTTTTGTCTTTAGCAATGTGTTTCTGGCAGTTATGAACCCTTGGGGTATTCAAGTCATGCTGAAGAGAGGAAATGGATGGGCTCTAGACCCAAGCTCACACAGAATGTTCACTCCATGCAGTTACCTGGGCAATGATATCTCCATTCTCGGCATGAACTTGAGCAATGGCCCCCAGCTCTCCGAGGCAGGTGAAAATCTCATAGAGCTAAAACAGAAGAGAACAGCATTACAGCTTCCTTTAGGCAGTGTGACATAAAGACCAGCTACTAAAACCAGGACTGAAACTGTCTTACAGAGAGGAATGTAGTCCAAAGACATTTCAGGAGGCTTTGTCTCTATAAAAGATTTGTCAGGACTTATATACAGTCCAGACCAATATCTAAGAAGCCTTCTCTTGGGCATCCAGATCTAATGGAATAATTTTCCATTGAGCTGAGACATGGTATCAAAATTCTTTTCAATAAGTGCTCCAACAGCCCCCAAGAGCATGGTCAAAGCTAACACACATGTTCAAACTCTTACTCTGAGCCTTTCAAGACAAAATTACCTTACTCCCCATCTAGAAGTTAAGAGTACTAATTTCTTGCATTTTCCACAATTGTTTCAGATCTATCAAAACTCATGTACATCCATGATTTCCTAGGAAAAGGCAAACTGATACAAATATGACAGCCAAGCTGGTACAACTGGCAGGAAGCCCACCTGATTCTATAAGGCAGAGAAATCCACATTTTCATCAGGTTTATAAGAGGTTTGGAGACAACAGCTTTCCCTTATTGGAGCACCTCTCTGCTTTGTCACTAGGCAACCAACCCATAACCTTCTTTAAAATGCAGTATGTACTGCAAGGTCTTCAGTATTCAACCTGACACAGTGATCTCCCACAAGTAACCAGTGACTCATGCCCCAGTGACCAGGGTCATCAACAACAATAGGAAACCCATGCAGACCATCCAAACCACGCAGCCAAATGGGTTGTTACCTCTGTGTTGGACACTTGATATAAATCCTTGTAGGCCATGTAAACCATGAAAGAGTTAACGCCTGCCAGACAAGAAAAGGGAAAATGTCAGGAAAAAGACAATATTAACCACCTTCTCATATCTATCACACACGCACAGGCCCTGAGCACATCGCTCAGGTGCCTGTCCAACAGAAGTGAAGATGTTTGAAATGCTTTCATCTTATCATGCCCTTTCTTGTCCTGTAAAATCCATAGTTTGTAAATAGTGTCTTGGCAGAATGGTGTCTCCTTTCTGCCTCTTTTGCTAGCCCCAATTCCCAAGATTACAGAGTTTAGAAGATCAGTAATTGATATTGTTTGAGGAAACAAGTACCAAGAAGTTGCACTAACATACCAGCTGTGCACAGACCCTAGGGGTTGTAGAACCTGAACGTACCACCACACCACAATCACCTGGGAATGCTTCCCTTCTGGGCTTCTGTTTCCTCCCCCTGTAAATTGGAAAATAATTCCCACCTCATAAGGAAGTAGTTCACCATTAAAGGAGCCAATGCTTCCAAGGCTTTTAGTCCCTGTGAGGCAAGCTTATGGTCTCCATGGGGTAGGTTTATTTCACTACTTGGTGAATGACTGTTATATACTAAGCTGCAGGCTGATGTGCCCAAGAGGAGAAAGAGGACAATAAAACTAACCTTAAAAACTACTTCTGGGTTAGGCCTGGTGATGGGACAAGCGTCTAATCCTATTTTAGTGGAGGCTGAGGCAGTAATAATGCTATGAATTTTCCTTTCTATCCCTTGGTGTATCCCATGAGTTTTGTCAGTGGGCTGGCCTACATAAAAAGTATCTGGCCACCCAGTAAGCCTTTGAATCAAAATAAAATAAAAACCAAATCTCTGAAAGTCTTGCATCCTCCCTAAAAATCTGTTTCTAAGTTGTAGAAGGTATGTACTTACAAGATGTATTATTTTCTGTCACGGAACCTATACTTTTGAATAGACACATACACAGCACATGTACACATGCATTCACACACACATAACACATATGCACATTTTTCTTTCTACGTACATTATTTTTCTCTCCATTCTCTACAATTTGTTTAAAGAATAAACCAGGTGGTGGTGGCACATGACTTTAATCCCACCACTCAGAAGACAGAGGCAGGCAACAATCTGTGAGTTCAAAGTCAGACTGGTCTACCGAGCAAGATCCGGGACAGCCAAGGCTACAGAGAAACTCTACCTCAGAAAGAAAGAAAAAACTAGTTTTTCATCTAAAAATACCGTGACTTTTACAATAAAGGGGTGCAGACTATAACATACTCAGTGTGGTGGCTTGGACAGGAATGCCTCCCATAGGCTGAATTATTTGAACGGCCATTAGGGAGTGGCAATACTTGACGGGGATTAAGGTGTAGTCTTGTTGGATTTAGTATGTCCTGTTGAAGGAAATTTGTACTGGGGTGGGGTTTGGAGTTTCAAATTCAAGATTCAGTGTCTTTCCCTCCTCTTACTACCACTGAACCAAACATCTAACTCTCAGCTACCTCTCCAGCTGCATGTCTGTCTGTGTGGCGCCGTGTTTCCCAGCATGGTGATAAAGGAATAAAGCCCTGAGACTGTAAGCTAGACTCAGTGAAAGGTTTCATTTTTATAAGAGTTGCTGTGGTCATGGTGTCTTCACAGCAAAAGAACACTGACTAAGACACTCAGTTTGGAGAATGACTCTTTCACACAACGCTATCTAGATTTCAAATGTAGAAACAAAAAAATAGATATAAAGCCTGGCTGTAGTGTATTAAGAGTGGACAGAGAGCGATTTGTGCCTTGAATCTGTGCCTGGTACTTTCATACCTAAGTCATTGGCATTATAGGAAAAGATGTTTGATTTTCAACCAAAATGAATAAGTTAGGTGGGATGGTGGAACAGAAAATCATTTTGAGGAAAGGAAAATAATTTTGGTTTAACCATTAGGGTCAGCTTCGCCCACAATCTCCCTAGCCAAAAAGTGGATTATAGTTCAAGAATGTCCCTACTCAGCGTGGGTCAGTTCAGGGCAGTTTTCCACAACATTGCCATTTCCAAAAGCCTCCAAGTCATCCTTGGAATGACCCAGCTTCTGAGTTTTCCTTAAAGCCACTGAATGTCCTATTGCAGTTAAGATGCCCTGTGTGACAGGCAACAGCAAAGGAGGGTGGGGCTAATTGTTTGTTTTGTGTTCTCAAGGATTGGGCAGGACTTATAGGGTTCAGCAAGGGACAGAAAGGAAAAGGCATCCCTCCCCTCCAACACAGACACAAGACGGTTCCCTGACGTTGTTTGGCACGGTGGCCAGACAGGTCTTGTGCTTTGAAGCCTCCTGTCCGCTGCCTTTCCTTCAGCTGCTTTCCTTTGCACTGGACCATCAGCAGAGGCTGCTGCTTATCCATCTCTGATATCCTTCATCACCTTACAAAGCTGAGCACATGGCATACATTTGCATAAGTATGTGTGTTCCTGTGGATGTACAGGGTCTCATGGCCAGAACATAAGAAGAGACCAGAAGAATCTAAGATGATAATGGGATGAGAGGATCCCCCCCACACACCAAATACACACACACACACACACACACACACACACACACACACACGCACACACTGCATTTTTTTTTATTATTAGTACTAACTGTAGACTCCATCTATCCTTCCTCCTGGCATGTCTTAGACTTTCTTAAGGATGTGTCATTATTATATAATACTAACATTTTGGTCTTATAGAACTGATCGAGGTTAGAAACCTTTGTTCTCAGATTTGTTAGGAATATGACCTCAGGGAGGATCAGTCATCTTGACTCATGGTACAACTTTCTTCCGTGGTACAACTGGCATTGGTGCATTGTGCTTGCTTAGTTTTATGTCAACTTGATTCAAGCTAGAATCATTTTGGAAGAGGGAACCCCAACGGAGAAAATGTTTCTACCTGTGGGCAAGCCTGTACTACATTTTCTTGATTGATGACTGATGTGGGAAGACCTAGCTCACTGTGGACAGAGCCATCTCTGGGATGGTAGTCCTAGGTGCTATAAGAGGCAGACTAAGCAAACCATGGGGAGCAAGCCAATCAGAGGTGCTTCTGCAAGCTCTGTACTTCAACTCTGACTTCCAGGTTCCTGTCCTGCTTGAGTTCATGTCCTGACTCCCTTCCGTGATGGCCTACCCACTGGAAGATGAAATGAGTTGTGTTTTGTCATGGTGTTTAATCGTAGCAATAAAAACCTAAGATACCCATGAAGGTAAAAAGCATCACCTGTGTGTAGATGTGTTGCCTGTTAACTGTCACTCCAGGCAGTTACCCTGACACCCTGCTTTTCCGGCTGCAAAGTGACTAACACTATTTAACCCATGAAGATCCTACAAGAAGTAAAGTTGCCTAAATACAAAGCGCCTGAAAGAAAGTAAAAGCCTCCCCCACAGCCCTCATGCTTAAGGTATCAGCCTCTCAACTAGACGAGTGACTCAGGTGAGTGGGATACTGCGGGAGACACAGACAAGGCAGCAAAGAGCCAAGACTGGGGAGCTTGCTTTGGCTCACCTTTTTCCTTGCTGAGGTTCTGCACCTCCTGCTTGACGCTGTCATTCCAGTGGGTGATGTCCACATGCAAAGCATAGTCGCAGCAGCTCTTCCCATCAGCCCACTCACGCCACTTTTCATAAGCCTCCGTCAGGCTAGACTCAGGCTCAGGTACCACATGGTCAACTAAAAGACAGAGGGCAAAATGGGTGACTCCGAAACAGCTTGGTCTCCCTGCCCCCATGCCTGCTCCTTCCTGCTTAGTTAACTCCTCCGAGACTTGGAACAAATTACTAGCTTTCTGAAACCTCAGTTTTTTTCTTTTCTTAAAAATGGGTGTTAAGTAGATGGGAAATATGATAGTATTTTCCATCTGAGTTTGCCATATGACTAAGTGAAGAATGCATATATAAGGTGCTTCATTGATACCTGGTGAGTACTAAGTGTTCAGTAAGTGTAACTCCTCATGACTACCTGCTATTTTTATGTTGACTGGTTCTGAGTCACTATTAATGGCCAAAGTTGTATTCTCTCCCCTGCATAGAAGAAGTTCTAGATATATAGCAGGCATGAGTAACCAAAGCCCATTAACTTGCTAACAAGCATTGGTTTCTCTGATTTCAAACCCACTTTTCTCTACAACCATGGGTGATACATATTTTTAAATAATTGTGGGTGTATCTGCATCTGTTTGAGTCAGCTGCTGGATGGAGCCTCTCAGAGGTCAGCCATGTTAGTCTCAAGCATACCAGAGTATCATTAGTAGTGTCCGTAGATTGATGTTTGACCAGGGGATTGGTCTTAGGTTGGGCTAGTTATTGGTTGGCCTTTCCCTCAGACTCTGCTCCGTCCCCAGCTTCTGCATTTGTAGACAGGATAAATTTGGGGTCTAGAGTTTGGTGGGTAGGTTGGGATCCCTATCACTCTACTGGAAGGATTGTGGGAAGGGGTGACCAGGAGGGGAACAGTGAGCAGGGTCTAAAGTGAATAAGAAAAAAAAAGTTCAAACAGTAATGGAGGCATGGTAGTAATCCCAGCACCTGGGAGGCTCGCTGAAAGCTCGAAACCAGCCTAGCCTGCATAGCTGCCTACATAGCTACATATCCTATCTCAAAACAAAAAACACAACAAAGCAAAACACACCACTCCTAAGTTAAGACAAATGACACTAAATAAAATTATATTTGTATATTTAAAAAATATAATAATTGTGGTTGTTATAGTAGGGATTAGGCAAAAGTTCCACTCTCATCTGTACTGAGTTATCGTGAAATTGGTTCAACTTTCGGGAGAATGACACTGAAATATGTATCAAAAATCTAGACATTTTCCAAACCAGACTCTATTTATTCTCATGCCTAGGCCTTGTACCTAGGAAAATAAGTTGTAGCTGTCAGCAGCATTTAGTATCTAGACTGTATGTTTACGAAAATGAAGAACCAGAAGTGACTGAAGTTGAAAAAAATTGAGAAGTTTAGTTAAAAACATAGAGACACTCTTCACAGAGTGACGAGACACCCCCATTTTAAAACCTGTAGTAGAATGTGAGCAAATGACTGACTGGAGCAACATTCATGATCCACCACTTAGTGAAAAAAAAATTACAGCTTTAAATATGACAGATACTAGGATCCTACTGTAAAATTGGAAACTGTGCAGTAAGAAACTCTTAATAGTGAAGTAAGGTTAAGTGCATCCTTTGCTTTGTACACATCTAGTGTTTTTTAAGTTATCAATGAAAGGCAATAATACATTTGTGGCTCCTTGTAAGCTTTATCCTTCACCTAAACCTCTCGTCTGCCCTCTGCTCCTTCGCTAATGTAGAAGACAAAGTAGATGAGAGATTTGACAAGCATACAGAACAGGCCCAATTCCCCGTCCAGAGGGCAGCCAGCCAAACCAAAGCAAGACCATGCATTTCCTCTGTCAACAGAGCCCAAGTGCACTGATCGGATAATAGAATGCATCCAGCTACGTTCCTGATGTCTTCAAGGACACTAGGGCTTCCCTGGGCAGAAAGCTGCTGAGAAGTCAGCTGGCTTCCTTTTATCAGTTGGGGGAAAGTGCTCAGGACTCCCTGGCCTGCACCTTTTATGGCCTTGCTGAAGTTGAACCCTGCTAGTGGTTCAGTCAAAAGGGAGGTCAAGACAGACTGTAATTCTGGCTCAGGCTGCTCTGTGCCTGTGGGGAGAGGAATAGGCTGCTAAGTAAATAGTGCTCTGTCTCTGAGTTGGAGGCTAGCTCTGGGCCAGTACCCAATTCATTGAGATTCCTTGGAACAGGAAGGACTGCCTGAAAGACTATCAGTTCTGTACTCTAATAACATGCAATTTCCCAAGTTTTCTCTGAAATTAGTAGTTACCAGAAGCAAAACAAGAAAAAATAAAGGAAACCACTCACAGCTTTTCTAATCTTAAAGATACAAGTTGGTCAAAGTATAGCAAAGACCCAATAGCACTAAATCCACCCAAGGCCCACTAATCCCCCAAGAACTGTCAGTCTCAATGATCATTCTTTTGGATGTATCTTTCTCTGGTGGTTTTCAGTGTCTCTTTAGCCCATGGATCTCTTTTGTGTAATTACAGGAAGTTGGCAGTTTTCCTGTTTTTCTCACATCCAGGGACACAGATCCCATGAACCAAATGGAGAGAGGTGTGTCTGGTTTCAGTATTTTCAGAGGCCAGGTGTTTGACACCTTTGTCAAACACATAGGGCTAGACAGCAAGTGAGGGCTTACGGATCATGGTGGTGCCTCCCGCTAAGGCAGCCTTTGTCCCTTGGAAGAAATCGTCCACCGTGGTCATTCCCTTGTAAGGCATCTGGAAGTGGGTATGGACGTCAATGCCTCCAGGGATCACCATCTTCCCATTGGCCTCGATGGTCTTCACACCTCCAGGGACAATCAGATTGTCTCCAATTTGCCTGGTGAGAGAGTGGAATAGCTGGCAATTAAATGGAGCAACCCCTGAGACAAACCAGCCCTTTAGCCTCTAAACAAAGGCAGATAGCTGTGTTTACAAAACTACTGACAAAATCATCTGCACCAGACTATGTGTTATGGTTTTGTAATGAAATCTAACGATGGCCAATGTCTAGAACACAGCTCGAGTGACTAATATTTTTATATAACTATTTTCATTATTTCTTTCACTTTGTTTTTTTTCTCTCTAATGGAGTGGGATGACACCGGGGAGAATTACGAGAAATAAATGACGGGTTAGGTACAACAGAAGATAATGACTCGGTACAACAACAGGTATGGGGACTTAATCATCTTCTAAGCAGGTTCTCTGTGCCCTAATCAAAGGTGGCCGCTTGAGTCACCACCCACCTCAGGTTTCTTTTACTTATCCCACTATTCCCTGATCAGCTCATCATGCCTTGTTGCAGATGCACAAGGACAGAGTCAAAAAATGCAGCTCTCTCCCACACCCACTGCTTTTGTATGGTCAGTATATTTCAATAGAGGCTGCCGACAAAGAAGGATGGTTATGGTGACCCAGAAAGCGTCAGAGCATCCCAGGAAAGAGTGGGGGGAAGAAGCCGGTTGAGCAAATAAATGAGAGTTTCAAAGGTTCATCTCACAAGAATGTGATAGCTATTCCCCACAGGCTGTTTGCACATCCCTGGTTGCAACATTGCTTAATTTTTTATTTTATTTTTTTAGTTTTGATTTAGGCATCTGGCTAATCTGTCCCCACAGTATACCTAGGAGTCACAGTTTATACTAATACTAAACATCTCCTACCTTGGGCACATGTGTGCCCCACTATTTGTGGTGTGAATGGTGTAAATATTTTCCCTTCTGTACATAGCCCCCAAAATTCTCTTGGGGTAGTAAAAAGGCCACCACTGACCAGCAAACTATAGGTTCACAGCTAATGTGTTCATGACATGTCAAAGAGTTCAGCTTCACCACATCACCATGGGGCCATTCCAGGGCCACCACAATTCAAAACATACTGTGAGAGGAAAAAAAATGCAGCCTCTGACTGTAATTCTTCTTTCGTCCAGATACTGCCCAGTCCTGTTCCTGTTTTTCTTAGTTTTTCCTCCAGGAAAAATTCAGAACCAAGAGGATGAAGAACTGATTGACCCATGTGGTGTGTGTTTATACACATTTATATACATTTT
Source organism: Montemys delectorum (assembly GCA_019843815.1). Classification (NCBI taxonomy): domain Eukaryota; kingdom Metazoa; phylum Chordata; class Mammalia; order Rodentia; family Muridae; genus Montemys; species Montemys delectorum. The sequence continues at coordinate 16,651 of JADRCD010236033.1, forward strand.
CCACTCATTTTTATAACTAGTGTAATATCATATCTGAAGCAGATGTGCCTCATCCACTTTTCTCCAACACATTAAGACTACAGTGATCTTTAACATCTCAGCTTCTATCTCCTTGTGTAATCATTTTTTCTGCTGGCAGCCATGACTAGCCTGTGTAGGTAGGCTCCAGATAGAGGCTACCAGGATTCACAGTCTTGGCTCTGCCAGTTACCAACAACGGCCAACTTATTATTTAATTTCACCATGCCCCAATTCTTTTGGCTGTAAAATGTAATAATTCCTCAGTAGGAATAATTCCTCAATAGAGCTGTGTAGATTAAAAGTTAATCCCTGCTAAGCCCACAAAATACTATTAAGTGAGATCAATAAACATCAGCTGTTGTAATTAATAATTGCTCCCTCTAAATTTCATCTAGCCTATTATTTGGTTCTTGGAATTGATATTACCTGATAATGCTGGATCCTCTGGTCTTTTAAAAAAACTACAAGATTCCAAAGATTCAGAAATGTTGACTTGAGCATGCAATGCCCACTATAAAATGTGACATAGCAAGTATCCACCTCCTTACACAAATGCTTTGCCACTAGCAAGTAGCCATGCTAACAGGATGAATTGGACCCTCTAGACATATTTGGCATCTTACTAATATGATGGTGTGGCTTGCTGTTCATGACTTAATACCATGTTGATCAAACCCTGTTTTGAAATTCACTACTTAAAAACCTGATGCATAAACATTAATTGCCTTTGCTTCTTCAGTAGCAAATTACTCCACCAAGAAACTGTAGATCCCCGATGAATGTATCTGGAAAATAGGCCCGAAATGTATGCCCTATTTGTAACTGCTCTTTTAAGCCTTACCATTTTGTCATGTTTACTTTTAAGTATTTTCTCTAATGTAAAACCTTAGAGAGAGAACAGTCTGTGAATACCCTGATTTCACTTAGAGCCATTCTATATGCCTTGACATTTTCAGGATGCTATCACTCATGCACAATTCTCAACACCCTTGAGGATAAGGATCATCACATCATCCAATCATCTATGACCTGCGGCATCCCCTTTAGTACAATTTGCACGAAGGGGTCCTCAGAATCTATCCTTTTGACCAAAATCAGAGTTTTTACTTTATGAAACTGAAGCCTCTTCCTCAGCAAAAAGGAAGTAGAAAAGAAGTAGGTTTCAGGTACATACTTTATTAGGCCATCCTCCATGTAAATATCAGCATAAAAGGACTGGTCATCATTGACGATTCTCCCTCCCTTGATTAGAAGACGGTCGCTCTGGAAAAGAAGGAAGACATGAGTCACTATCACAGTGTCTCAGGGAAGGGTATGTTGCCAGGGTCTTCCCAACTCACCCTTTGAGTCATCTTGCAGGAACACACTTAGTAAGTGACCTCTGTGCACTTCAGTGCATTGCACATTTGAATGTGCTGTATTTGTTGGGGATCTAGTTCTAATTCAAACTAATCCAGTGTTTCACTTCCCGTATCTGCAAGCTATCACTGACACAAGCCTTTAGGAATATTTATATTACCTACATTGTCTTAATGAAACACTCAGTTCAGGTTAGTTACATCCCAATTGTGTTAGCTGATGAAGTTGTAAAGTGTAAGAGAACCATTGTTGGAAAAAAGACAAAAAAAAAATTATTGTACCTATTTAACTTGGGAAGGAGAGAGAAAGTATGATTTAGATTTGCTTCATTATAGTCAGTATCAATTCTCTTAATGCATTTTCTTTTTTAACATCTATGATATGCAGTATTGAGTTTCATAAGAACATTTTTATACAACTATATGATGCACTTTGACTCTAAATGAATACACTTTCTTATTGCTTTAATCATGAAAAAATAAATTCCTTTTAAAAAAACTGCAACTTAGATGAAATTTAAGCTTTTTCTCACTGCACTGAGTGAAGTATAAGGAGATGAGTATAAGATTATGAGCTGTGCCTTTGTTGAGTCATGGACTAGAAAAATATTCCCCGAAGACTGGCTGAACAGAGCTATGGCATAGATAAAGACGATCATTTGATTGGATTTGATGAAGAATTCAACTTGCAGACCTTAGCTTCATCCATACATTCATCTGTCTGTCCATCCAACCATTCATTCATCCGTCTATCTCTCGCCCCATCCAGCCATCTGGCCACTGCCCCCCCACCACCACTGATTCAGCTACTAATTATTTACTATTATATAGAGGTGGAACATAGAGTTGTAGAAAAGACTCAGGAGGTCATTGCCTTCATGGAACATAGAAAGGGGGTGTTTAGTTAAAAAAAAGAGCTGACATAAAACAATGTAGAATTGAATTCAGTGTTATAGGATACATGGAATTAAGATTAGTTCAGATATATAAACTATGAAGGGCCTAGTAAGGGGAAAGAAATCTACATGGGGTGGCAATATAGAATTTTTGCAGAAGGGACAATATGTAGTGAGGCCGCAAGGTAGAGGGAATCTTTGTTTCTTTGAAAAGCTGAGGAAAGCCAATCTGCAAAAGCTTCGTGTTTGAGGAGGTGAGTGGGACGAGATGCGGGTAGAGAGGGAGAGTGACTACTCTCGCTGGAATTGTTAAGTGTTTAAGTTTGAATGAAAATACACTGAGACACATGTGGGACAGTTCTAAACAAATGTGGAAAATGCAGTTTTACATGTCAGTGTTCAAAGATGATACTCTTCATTACTGCATGGAGCTTAGGGTCTAGACCAGGCTCAGGGACAGAACCATTTAACTCTACCCTTACTTTAATTTCCTTCCCTGTCCCCTGTTGGAGAATACAGCTTTCAAATAGAAGAGGGGTTCAGAGAAGAAAGTCCCATTGACAGATAACTTCCCGATGAAGTAATGCAGGTTGTGATCAAGACGGGAAAATGGGAGACGACACGAGGGTCCCATGTGGGATCCAGGAAATTACCTCTTAACTTCTGCTTCCAGGTGTTGCGTGAGAATAAGAAGTTTCATCATGTCTTATCACCAGGGGAGCAGATTTTTCAAGCACACAGATTAATTATTTAGAAAAACTCTTCATGTGCAGCAAAGAAGCAACGTGGAGGTAAAAAAGGAGGCCCAGCACACATGATCTATACGGCTCTGTTGTTCTGGAATCTGTCAACATGTCTGTCCTCGTTCTGATCCTGCATTGCCCAGTATTTAGCTTCATGCTAAGAGTATAAACATGGGTTTGTGTTATATATCAGACTCTGTGGCTCTTGCAAATATGTCCTCAGTGCCTTTTTCCAAGTTCATCTGGCATCTAAAAACCATCTTCTTTGTCACACCGCTAGGCTACATAAGGCACTTGCCTGACTCTAGAGTAAATTTTACCAGCTTCTACTTCAATTAATTTTGCACAATTCTCATGTTCTCCAGAGGCTGATTTATTATCTCCTGACCAGGCAGGCAGCTCTGTCCATGTTGGGAGCATGTGTCCTTTGATTTTTTTCAGTCTTCATTCTCCAGAGCTGTTATATGTCCATCAAGTGAATGAAAGAGGGCTGAGACATATACAAGGATTCTATCTTTTCAATGTCGATAGAATGAGGTAGAAAGCCATCTACCTCACAAATTATATGACTTGACTGTGCTGTTTGACTTTGAAGAGAAAACCTCAGCCAGGGTGATGGTGCTTTTAATTCTAATGCCAGGAAACAAGAGGCAGGTAGATCTCTGTGCGCTCAAGACTATCCCAGTCTACATAGCAGCTTCCAGGCCAGCCAGAGAGATAGTGTAAGATTATCTCAAAATAAACAACACATTTTAAAATTTTATAATTCCAGCTTTTAACAACACTGCAAATTTATGAGAAAGTTCTAGATCTATGCTTCCAAACTATTGTACACATGAGTAGATTATCCCTGTCCAGTCCCTGCCTTTATCTACAGATCTTTATTTTGAGTTTTACACAGGACTCTAACAAAGCCACCAGCTAGCCTGTAGCCAAGACACAGAGCAACACCAGAAAGGGGATAAAAAGCCCAGTCTTGAATGTCAATGAAGGCAACATTTCCTGTAGCAGCCCCCTGAAGTGGTAATCATCATGGCTAACTACACAAATTCATCCCTTTGTGTTTTTGGAAAGGAGCCACATTCTATCTGATCTACATTATGAATCAGGAATAACCTAAAGATCCTAAGCCCTGAACCACTTTTCTGGACAAGCAGTGACAATCAGCAAAGGGGTAATTGCTCTCCTGGTAGCCTTGATGTTCCACACAAGGAGAGCAATAGTGGACCCAAGAGGAATCAACACTATTGGGATCACATTATTGGGCACTCTTCAAATAGTAATTAGATAAACCCTTTCTGGCTTAATGAGGAAGAATGTAAATAGAGTTCAAAGACAAATGATAAACCTGGTATAGAATTTGGAGGGGGGCATCAGGGCCCCTGATCCATGGGTTATACGTGTTGCTATTGATACTACTATTTGTTTTCATTATGCAGAGCAGAAATATGAAAAGTTGAATCAACAGGTCACAAAAATATACTCTTCAACTTTCCATTTCCCTCACAGTGATCCACTTGACTCACTTTATTCCCATGTACAAGGGCTCCATTAGGAAGAGAGGCCTGGGCAAACTATTAGACACTGAAAATTGGACAGTCCAACCATTGAGATTGATAGCAAGGGACTGTATCAGTGGGCTCTACAGAATGGAACTACTGGTAATGCCTAAACCAGGTAAGACTAATTATCTTTGTACACACAAAATAATGTTTGCAATGAGTCCACGGACTAGCCTCACAGATAATACAAGGATGATAGACTCAAAACCCAACAGGATGAACAAACCCAACATCTGTGATCGTTATTGTCAACAAAAACCATATGGGTTGTGGGTTCTTATTTTCTATTCCTGTCACTGCATCATCTGAGCAACCACAGTCTAGTTCATAATCGTCAATCTTTGTCATATAATGTTAAACATAAAGAATTGGGATATTTCCAGAACTTTCTGAGATAATGTGAACAGTATTCATCGTGGTGAATTAGAAAGTATCCACTGGAGACTCTGGAACTTGGACACCTGTTTCCCCATGGCGGTGCTGTTTGAGGAGGTGCTCCAGCCTTGTTGGAGGAAGTATGTTGCTTGGGGCGGGCTTTCAGAATTTATAGCCTTGGCCCACTTCCACTTTGCTCTCTCTGCTTTGTGTCTGCTTCTGCAGATAATGATCTCTCGACTTCTCGTTCTGCCACCTGCTGCCGTGGCGCCCCCCTCACCACCATTTTGGACTCTCCCTCTGGAATTGTAAGCCAAAATAAATGGCCTCTTCCGTAAGTTGCTTTTGACCATGGTGTTTTATCACAGCAATAGAAAAGCAACTACTTTAGTATCTATACTCAAAATGGAGTTTGACATCAGCAGCTGGACATATTGCCTTGGAGCCTGCTTTGGTACCATGGGCTAAGCTCCTCAGTGTCTTGCAGCCCAGCAGGAGTTCAGGCTGCCTGTTGGTCAGCTTGGATCCGATTGTGTTCCTACTACTACTATGAGAACTCCAAAAAAACCACTTCCACAGGTGTGTGACCTTGAGTTAGAATTTACCCTCTCAGAGTCTCAATTTTCCAGTTGTTTGTTAGTTTGTTGTCTTGTTTTGTTAGCATGGGGTATATAAATATCTATTTTACCTCCTAGGGTTGGTGTCAGAAATGAGAAGGACAGGAGAGAGAGCGTGCCAGTACTCACCGTGATACATTTAATATCAGTCATATTTATCCTTTTACTAGTATATTTGCATTAATTCCACTAAAAGCCGTTTGAAGTGCCTTATGTTAGAGACATATTCAAGTTCCTGTTTTCCAAATAGGGAGCTATCCACAGGGGTGACTTACTCAAGTGACAGAGTAAAGCACTTACAGGTGCAAGAAAATGGAGTGGTCCAGGTTTGGCATAACACTGATCCTCACACCAGGCTACTGTAGCAAAAATATTCACATCTATGTCAAAGGCCCTTTGTGGCAGGACTCTCTTCTTTGATACTGAGTCTGAGTCCCTGGGTCTAAACTGCTGACCAGTTCTCTGCGGTAGGTAACTTTAGGAATCCATTAGCTTTCAGCCTCTGCTTATAAATGAATGCATTAGACCTGCCCCTTATGACCCAAAAGTGTTAATACAGTTTATCAGGGAATTGATTTATGATCCAGGGTAGCAAAGGCTTTTAAAGTGTGGTAAAAGTCTTAAGTTTTTCTTTTACTAAGGTTTAGTAATGTTTAGAGAAACTAAAAATCCTAAGTTTGTGAAAGGAATTGCAAGTGAGAGAAGACAGAACTAGAAAAGGGAAGGAAGGAAAAATAATAGAAAAGAAAACCTTTAAAGTTGCTAAGGACAGGAATGAATGGAGGGATGGCTAATTCAAACTAGGATAGAGAAAGTAAAGGCTAAGTCTGGAAGTCAAGCCTAATGGACCTATTGTTTGACAGTTTTCTTCTCTAGTCTTTAATATACAGAATGTCACATGCTGCCTCTGTCTAAGGCAATGAAGACATATCCAGTTGAAGCCAGAGCCTTTCTCATACCTTCTTCCAATTATTAGGTCAGGTCAGCCAGAGAACAGTACTTAACTCTGTGTGTTCTACACTTTGCTGGCATCCCAGCTGCTCAGAATAAAAAGCTACAATTCCAAGAAGAGAAAAAGAAAACTTAGGAAGAAAAATGAGTTTTCCAAAACTAAGTCTCTTGTGACCTGGATTCAAATCACAAACAGACTCTGACCCTTTGTGGAAATTCATGATCCTTTTATGATGTAGATGAAGGCACAGGTGGTTATTTTAAATAAATTCCCATTTGGGCAATTAGATCTCACTTCCTAAAAACATGTTCACCCTTAAGAATAGATCAGGTTGGGTAAAGTAGATGGATGAAATTTTCTTGATGTTCTTCCCCTAGGCAGCATCATCCAAAAGAGAGAACAAGAGAAAACCTGGTTCTCTAAGTTAGTCCTATTAATTCATGGACAGTGGGTAGGCAGGGATTCAGAAAAAGGTACCAGTGAGGCTCTAAGCATTTGGAGTGCTCAGCCTGCCTCTGAATACAGTTCCTTTCGAGGGGTTAGGCACTACCTGGGTTTGGGCAAGGGACTTTACCTCTTTGGGTTTCTGGCACTTCGTCTGTAAAATAAGGACAATCATGTCATTTTCTTGTAATTCTGGAAAGGAGTGGGGAAGGATACTCTGTGAAGTGCTAACCTCTGCTTGAACACTAAATTTCCAATGCATGGAAGTAGTTACCCTTCATACTATCATTCACACTGCCAAGCTCCTGTCATAAAGAAGAGTTGAACAAACACTTTTTAAATCAAAATATAACAGATCTTTCCATGCAGGGGATTTCAGAGTCTCTAGACCCCAGCCTGTCCTCAGCAGCTGTTCTGTGTTCTTACCAAGGGCAGCCAAGGCTTCCCCTTCTAAACCCACCTGAACAGGGCAAGTTCCCATGGTCCTTCCAGGTCATTCTTCCTCTGAAAATAAGCCCTCATGAAAGATAGGAATCTACTCCCTTTCAGCAGGAACTGGGAGTGGGTGGTGAGGTCTTGAAACTGGCCCATGCCCACACTCTTCACCCAACATATGGCTCTGTTTCCAGAGCCCAGGGTAACAATCATGACTTTGAGACACAGAGAGAAAAAGCTCCACTTGAAGATGGACAATCAGGAGCCATGTAAGCTCTTAGCTCTGAGTCTTCCCTGAGATAGACCACTTGACAGGGTAACTTATTCCAAACTCCTAAACTGGTTGGGATAAAGGTCTTAAAACCCACTTTCTTTCTCTTGTCATTTAAACACACAAAGGAGCAGAGATGCTTGCTGGATGCACATGACCTTGAGAGATTCTTGTTAAAATGTAGCCCAGTATGCAGAGTACACAATATATGGAAATCACTGCTTTCATTTATCATCTTGGCTTTGGCCCTGAATGTATAAAAGTGGAAAGAGGAAAAAAAGGTCTGAAGAAGGCAGTAGCTAACAGGGGTATGAACCAGGGTGTGGTGGCTGTCCCAGGGACTAGAACATCAAAGCCAGCCACATGCATTCTTCTCTAACCAGAACTTCATGTCAACCATTTTAAAGATGTAGTTATCAAAGGGCTTGATGAGTGATGGGGTCTGTCCCAGGTCACAGTGGACGGGGGAATGAACTCTAGATGGCCCTTTAATCCCAGCTCCTTGATAACAGTCAATCTTCAATGGGAGTCTAGACATGGATAAGCTCAAATGGATGGTCAGGCAGGGTGAAGAAGCTTAGAGGGAATGATGTTAGGAGGGGTCAGGAATGATGGGAGGAGCAGGAGAAATTCCCATTCTTGTAGGTCAGCTGGCTCTGCAATGGTCATTTGCACCCCTCCTTCATGACGCTTGACATATCCTCATAGAAACCCCGCTTTTATCTACTTAATGTGATCCTTATATAATGCCTTTAAGCCCCAAATAGTAAACCTCAGGATACATGCAACTAAAACATTCCAATTCCATCTGTAATCAGCTGCCTTGAAGAGTGTTCAAAAAGATGACCTCAGTTGACTATTCACTTCAAAGATTGCTAAGTGTATGGAAAGTGTTAAAAAGAGACAAGTACCAGACCAAAACGTTCCCCTTGATCTAAAAGGGAAATGATGTAACAACAAGAACTCTAAGCCTGGAGTTGACACAATGGTCCCATTAGTAAAAATTTGCCACTAAACCTAAAGTCCTGCATTCAATCCACATGGTGGGTGGAGGATGGACTTTCTAAAATTATCTTCTGATTGCCATACGCACATCTTAGTATGTGTTCCTTCCTCACAAATACACCCCCCATATAATATACAAATACATGAATAAATAAATGCTTTTAATTAATGTTTGTTTGTTTTTTGAGACATGGTCTCTGTACATAATCTTGGATGTCCTAGAACTCACTAAATTAACCAGGTTGATCTCAAACTCACAAAGGTCTGCCTGCTTTTAACTCCCAAATGCTGGATTTAAAGGCATACACCACAACTGCCTGGCAGTAAATACATCTCTGTGTGTGTGTATACGTATATGTGTGTATATAGTACCATTGCTGCACTAAAACCCAGGCCAGTCTAGTAGAGGTTACAGGAACCAAGATGTACTAATAAGAATGTATGTTCACATGGAGCAGCAAGAGCATGACCCAAAGTAGAATGAAAGAGACTTCACAGATGTTAGGCAGCTCTTGAGAAAAGATTCCAGGGGAATCACCTTACAGCCTACTTGAGGGGACAAGGGTAAGAACCAGGGAATAAGTATAGTTTTTCAGAAAATAAGTTATTTTAAGCCAGAAAGGAGAAACGTGGTATAGCCTTTACTGGGTGTTTGACTGATGGAAACTGGAAAAAAATACTCTCTGGATAGACACACACACACTAATGGCACTTTACGGAGCTGCAGAGGACTCAGGGAGCTGGGAAGCAAGGGCTGCATTTGCATCCTGACCACTATGTTGTTGGTATGTGGGTTTTAGACAAGGGGTTTAATCTGTCCCTGTGCCTCTGACTGGTGGCTGGGAGAAGTATATGTCTCTTTCAAAGCACATTCATAATATCCAGAGCACAGATAAGAATGCCAATGTCATCATGGGCAGAAGAACTAATGGAGTAATGGAGGGCTGGGCACACGGATGGCCTGTAAGTGGAGGCGTTATAAGTCTGATCCCAGATACTGTCCTATGATTTCGACTTTATCATTTCTATTATGTAGATGTTGATGAAAGCTGTGCTGGTTAGTTTACTGTCCACTTGACACAATCTATCATCTGGAAAGGGGGGGGACCTTAGTTGAGAAAATGCCACCATCAGATTGGCTTGTAGGCAAGCCTGTGGGACATTTTTTTTTTTTTTTTGATTGATTGACTGATGATTGATGCAGGAGGGTCCACTTCATGATCTCTGGTACCATGCTTGGGCTAGTGGTGTTCGGAATTACAAGAAAGATTGCTTAATTTGAACCTTAAGGGAGAGAGAGTCATAAACAGCTTTCCTCCATGGCTTCTGCTTCAGTTCCTGCCCCGATGTCCCTCCATAATAGACTGTGATGTGGAAGTGTAAGCCAAATAAACCCTTTCCATCCCAAGATGTTTTTGGTCCCGGTGTTTACCACAGCCATAGAAGTCAAACTAGGACAAAAGCCAAGCCCACAGAGAGTTAGTACAACAACAAAGTAGCTGTTTCCACTATACCAAACCGTCTAAAGCATGCTGCTCTCAGAGCACATTTGTGAAATCCAGGAAGGACCCATGAAAATCCAGAACTTTGATGACTGACTTCATACCATCTGCTCTGGATTTTGCATTGTCCCTTGGATTTTGTGATGATTAATTTTGAGTGTCAACTTCATAAGGTCCAGAGTCAACTGAGAGAGACATCTGAGTGTATCTTTGAGAATTACCAGAAAAGATCAACTGAAAGTTTAACTAAAAGGAAAAGGGCCTCTTTCATGGGGAAGAGAGGGAAGCACATTCTTGTGGACCACCCAGATAGAAGGATGGCCCAGAAGTGAATCAGTCTTGCTTGCCTGCCGGACTTTGTTTCTTGCTGGTGAATACATCCTAAGCTGCAGTTAGACCTAGATTCTTCATCCTTCCATGGCAGACTAAAGAGCAGAGACTCTTTTGGAATCTTCTAGGTCTTCAGTGGGAGATTAAACAGCTGAGGGGTCCGGCTTCATGAACTGCACAGCTACAGGGGTTTCGGCTATTACCAAATAGAGATGGCCATTATTGGACAATCAGCCCTTATTGGGTAAAAGCATTCTAGCACCACACCCTTCATAACATATGCACATTCTAGTGCTTCTGTTCTAGAGAATTTCAAACCCACCCATGTACTATAGGTGAAAGCTATCTCTCTCTCTTTCTTTATCTGCAGCTCTCTCTTTATCTGCAGCTCTCTCTGTCTCTGTTTCTGTCTCTGTCTCTGTCTCTGTCTCTCTCTCTCTCTCTGTCTGTGTGTGTGTGTGTGTGTGTGTGTGTGTGTGTGTGTGTGTTCTAAGGAAGTAGGACTGAGCTGTTATTTAGCAGAATCCATGTCCTGTCAGCATTGTGCCTATGTCATCAAGAAATGAACACAAAAATCCATCCTTGGCCTTGCTAAGGACAAACAAGCTTAATAACTCAGTACTAAAACAAAGGCGTCCTTGATAATTAGCCAGGGTGTCAGGTATAGGCAGAAATGAAACATGAAACAATAAGTAAAGTATCTCAGGAGCACAAATAAAAATGCCGAGTAAAAGCAAAAGGGGTAAGATTAGAAAGAGTAAAAGTGAGTGCCAACAGATAGGAGTGCAGGGCGATGAGTGGGTAAAAGTGGCACTCTGAGGCTTTGCGTGGTGGTGGGACTCTTTGGGGTGATGCTGTACGCATTCTGCAAAGGGAGAGACTCCAGACAGAAACTGGACTGCTATCAGCCATCAACAATGGTATCATTGGGGGGGTGGAGAGGCATGGAGGAAGCTGGAGGGGAGAGAAAGGGGGAAGAGAGACAGAGACAGACAGACAGAGAGAGAAAGGGTGAGAGAGAGAGAGAGAGACAGAGAGACAGAGAGAGAAAGGGTGAGAGAGAGAGAGAGAGAGAGAGAGAGAGAGAGAGAGAGAGAGAG